>QLSS01000155.1:201963-239145 GCA_024372645.1 Trichomalopsis sarcophagae | reverse complement strand
ACAGTCAACTTAAACTGTTAAATAATGATAAATATTGTACATAAAATATATATTTTACATACAAAAGGAAATTAAATTACGTTTTACTTATTCCTGATCCATTTATAAATTATTAGATTAACAAAAAATATAATTATAAAATTATTATTGCCATCATGCGTTAAAAAAGTTCTATATTTGATAGTTTCTATAAATATCACATGAAGTTATCACTTCTGTCGGGCGTCCCGTGACGCACACGTTTTTTTTTTTACCCTAACTTTTATTCTATTCAAATTTAACGCCTTCTATTCTGCCACTTTTGGGAACGCTGGTGCCATGCCATAAAGAATGCTATCATTGGTCTAAAGGAGGTTGCAAGTGCGGCACTCCAAATAGTTCATCAAATATTCCCTAGCGTTTTTGACGTGTCGTGTGTTATAGGTTAGAATCCTATTACTTGCGTATCAAGTATTGTTTTATCTATATTATTAATGCATATAATTTATTGAATCGATATAACTAACACATTAAGGTTGTCAATACTTATTTGTATGACAGATTTTATTGTGAAAACGTCGATTTCCTTATTTGTACGGCAGATTGTTTTAATATTACTATCTGTCGTACAAATAGAACCGGCCTAAATTTTTCCATCTCCTAATTTTAACAAAAATTAAAAGAATTCATCATTTTCATGTAAATCTTATATTTTTATGTAATTTCATTATATTAAATAGAGGCCTTAATATAGAATACTTAATTGTATTTTCGTTAATCGTAATTCAAAAACCATTTTTGATAACTGGTAAAATTTGCTGAAAAACCCCTCATAAAACCATTAATAAGCTTTTGTATGAATCATAGAAGCTTCATCTCAAATCATAACATCTACTTCGGTAAATTTTTTTTTTTTTTTTGTTAGATTCTAATTTAAAAAAAAAAGGATATGATAGTTATATCTAAGGGTAATCTAAACGTTTTATGACTTGTCATTCCACTCGAAAATAATATTTATGCTATTCCTGTCTAAGCCATTGATAATAGTACACAACTAGGGGCAAAAGTTGGCTTTATCAAGCGCGAATGATGATGGAGCACGAGTTCTCAACCATCATTCAAGTCTGGAAAAGCCAATTTGCTCCTTGTTGTGTATCGTGTTTTTGATAATCAGTGCATCGATAACGCTCTTTTTAGCCTGCCTAAAAAAGCAGAGTCGTCCAGTATACAATTTGCATTTTTGTGTGCGTATGTGAATAACACCTCTCATACATGTATGTATATTCCATCGGCTCGTATACAGGCTAAAAAGAGCGTTATCGATGCACTGATTATAAGAAGCACATTACACAACAAGGGATAAATTTTCCTTCTCAGACTCGGATGATGGTTGAGCATTCGTTTCTGTCGATCCTCGCTTAAAAAAGCCAACTTTTGCCCCTCATTGTGTAAGGTACTTTTTCTCAATTATTATATAATAATATATTATTGTTTTTTATAAAAATGTCTTTCCTGATCCACCTGGTCTATTATAAAATGAATTTTTTTACACCATTAGTTAATTTTTCAAAAATATTTTTCTGATCTATGATTAATTTACAATGCATCTTACCAAACATCCCTTACATTTCATGGTAGACGAAAATCTTTACAACACATGTCTTCCGTAGGGAATATTTAACTAATTTGTACAAGTGCGTGATTTTCTTTATTTTCTTTGAAATCCTTAATAAAAAAATTGTTTTAATTTTTCCCAAATCGATTTACCTTGTATATTTTCAGACAAAATACGCCACTCGAAAACTATATGTACTTCAAATGGTAACATACCACATGCTTTTTCAAATAAATTAAAAATACGTAAATCATCTTCTACTAAACCCATTGCAATAGATGTTTCTTTATGTGTATTATAAATTATATTTTCATGTGCTTGTTAGCTTTCGAATGATGTCGCTCCTTTTACATGATTTGTAAAAGGAGCGACAATATTTTGTTGTTTTTATTTTGCAGGATTTAACTCAGACTGGACCCCTTAAATATCTACCATCTACAAATTCTGATACTTCATCATATGTTTTATTATCTTTATTTTGTCTCTCATCATCATTATCTTTCACCTTTTTTAGTTTGCAAAAAGCTTTATCGCCACCTTTATGTAATTAATTGTAAATATATTTTATACTTTGTATCGATGCACAATACTCCTCATTTATATAGCATTTATATTTTTTAACACAAAGATATTATATGGGACCACCATTGAATATTTATTTTCATAAGTATGGACATCATGTATATTATTTCTTCTTATATAGTGGATAACCGTTACTTTGGAATGTTGAATGAAAATTTGTATAACATTTTTCCGTATTTTTTTGGTAATCTATATCTTTTTTATATTGTTTCTGTATATTTTCGGTAACATGCAGATGATTTAGAATGCGGCCCATGGAGCATATCTTTTTTAAACAAAATTTGTAATTCTTTATCTTGAATTGGTAGTTTAGCAGAAATAGGTTCGTCAATAGATTCAGTAGTCATTAATTTAAAATTTGTATGCAACGTAATAAGAATATGAGCATGAGGTAATCCTCTTTTTTGAAACTCAATTGTGTAAATGTCAGTTCAAATCTCATCAAAAATTTTATTTTGTGTTATATATTCAAATATAATTTTTAATTTTGCGTAAAATAATCTGACTGTAATATTAGGTATATCATTTGGAGTAGTTCGTATTGGAAATTTTTTAAATGATCTTTTACTCAACCTTCTCGTGTTTTTAACCTTTTTTTATTGCATCATCGTATGTAGAAAATCGGCCAAGCAAAGGCTCATTGTATTCTGCCACTATACTATTAGGTGTGATATGACGTACTAGTAGGTGTTATATGACATACTATTAGGTGTTATATGACGTACTATTAGGTGTTATATGACATACTATTAAGTGTTATATGACATACTATTAGGTGTTAAATGACATAAAATGCCCGGCACCAGATTGGGCTTTTTGGTAGCAAGTGAATCCGCCGAAGAGATCGAGTTGGCACCCTTTCGGCACTTAACCTCTAGGATTCACTATCCACCACCTGCCAATCAAGATGGTAGTGGTGGAAGTTACTTGAGCTGGTCTGCTGGTCCCGCAGGAGCTTTTACCCGAACCTTTCGGGTTTCCAGAGCTTAAAGCCTTTAGGCTGCGTTTATTTGAGAACCCGAGAATTTCCATGCCCGTAAATTTAAGAACTACAGCTTTTCAGCTACCGAACTCGCCTGAGGGTTCTTTAGAGGGGCCTCCTCCGCCTGCTGGATTTATATTGTCGCTAGTTGTGCCAGTAGACACTTCTATTGGCTGTTCTAGCAGGTCTCTCGTTATACCGACCTGCCCTCCCTGCATCAAGACCGGGTTATCCATGGATCCCCTGGCTTTGCCACCCTCGGAGTTCTTGGACAAGTTCTGTGTTGAGTCCCTGTATATGACCCCCGAGGGGGTCTAATGTCCTCCACGGCTCCAGAGGTTTACGCTTTATTAGGAATGAAGATTTTCCCAAACTTCTTTTTGGATCTAGCCTTCAAGCAAGGAACAGAAACATCTCAATGTAATTAATATATCTTTACGTCTACAGAAGTAACCAGAATTTCTCTCTCTCTCTCTCTCTCTCTCTCTCTCTCTCTCTCTCTCTCTCTCCCCCTTTCCCTTTATATGTATGTGTGTGTGTACCGTGATATATTCGGAACTATACATGCGATGTCATTAAACTTTGGCATGAAGTTTTGTTTTTTGATTCTCAATTCGGAAAAGTAACCTTTTTCAGTTTTAATTGACGTGTTTTTGTTTTATGGCTATTTCTTGAATTTTGCGAATCTACATTTTGCGTCTTTTTTATCATTCCATTGCTACAAACAAATTAGCTATAATGCATTTGAAAAATGATAAAGTTATCTACTTTTCCCCTTTTCGTACTCAGGATTGACCTTAATGCCCGGCAGAAAAAGCAAAAAAGGTGATTTTTCCAAAACAAGGTATATCTCCTAAATAAAATAACAAAACCTCGCAAAAAAATATGATAATAGGTTTGGAAGCTTTGTAACAGTAAAATTTTGAATTTCGTCAAAACTTCTAGAAAATACGTTTTAGAGTGTTAAAAATTCAAATCAAGTGTTTTTACCCTTCCACTAGACTTTCTTCCTACACTTTCCATATCTTACTGCTAAATCTTTTTCATTGTATATTAGTAGATAGGCTATAGGCAAACTGGCTCATGCGGATTCTGGCTCACCCCCTCCTCTCTCAGTGGGAGCCAGAATCCGAGCTGTGTATTTTAAATGGAGGGAGTGTCGATCCCTCCCTTCCCTCCCCTAGCGACCGAGAATTCTTCCCCCTCTCAAAGTGAGCCAGTAACCGTAGTATGTATAAGTCCCAATCTTCCCTTCTCGGAGTCCCGAAAAAATTTAGTGGTGGGTTCATGCTACTCCTCCTTCGCGCAGGTAGAGACGGTGACCCTAGCACAGGTGTTTTCCCATGCCTTTACATATTATACTGGAGTCGTTATGCATACTGCAGACTGCCTAGGAATTACTCTCGGATACGTATACAAACTATCCCACGCAGATGTATACAGCTTCCAGCGTCAGGTGTTTTTCCTTTCGACTGCGTTAAGTTAGTCCCCCGTCTGCGCGGACAGATTGCATAGGTACTATCCCTCACATTTTCAATACGATCCTCACGCAGATATGGACGACGACCCGCGCACAGGTGTTTTCCTCTACTTTACGGAATGTATGCGAGAAATGCTCCTTATACAAACTTCGCGTAGATAATTCTGGGATACGTATACAAACTATCCCACGCAGATGTATCTAGCTTCCAGCGACATGTGTTTTTTCTTTCGACTGCGACAAGTTAGTCCCCTGTCTGCGCGGACAGATTGCATAGGTACTATCCCTCACATTTTGAATACGATCCTCACGCAGATATGGACGACGACCCGCGTACAGATGTTTTCTGACTGAGAAACGCGAAGCTAGAAAATATTGACCGCCGACTATACATACAAATCCCACAGGTACTATCCCTTTCACTTTCTCAGACACAACACTGCTGTTTAAAAATCATTTACAGAGATATCTGATTGGGTTTTGTAGGGGAAGCACAGATGCCTTTCGCACCGATATACAGCAATTTTCTTAGAAGTCCTACATAAATTCAAAGTGAGATTTTCACCAAGATATTTTCTTGTGAGAAGAGGATAATCTCGCATTCTCACAGTCGAGATTCCAAAAAAAAGGGAGTGTAGATACTAGTTTTTCAAAATTGGTGAGGGAAATTTTTTCACGAATCGTAAGGCTTTTCATCCTCGATAGATGTGAGAAGGTGTGTTTTTCAAAAATTAGGAGAGGAAACTGTTATTTATTTATTTTTTTTTAATTTTTATTTATTTATTCATTTTATTTTTTCTTACAAATGTTTGCATGACTGATAGTATAATTTCATAAGTTTGACAGTGTGCAGTGCACAGGCAGTCTTGTAGATTGGATTATGATTTGTGCAAACTGTGACGCACTTGAAAGATGGTTTGAATGTTGTAGACGGAAAATTTGAATCGTTGAAGCCATTTCTGTTTTAATGCACTAATGACAAAAATTTTTGATGCGTCATGGAGAGCGTCACGAAGCAAGTTTCCAATTTGAGAGTATTTATGTCCATCTGTTTTCCACCTGATGCCATGATAATTATGTTTAAGCTAATTGTATTCCCTCTGCATTTTGTCTGAGAGTTTTTTCCATGAGAAGGGATTTTTGAATATTAGAAAAACAGGATCACTATTTTTGTTAAGAGGTATGATTGCTATTTCCTTTAGAATATAAACTTCTTCGGTTTGCTTGAAACCAGTCATATCTACTGCATACTCCATTTTTTGATGCAGCCTAGACGAGCTTCTTGACATTCCCACTGATAGGGTTGTACTGAACGACGCGATCGTGTAAGATTAGGCAGTATGCTGAAGTGTGAGCAGGAAAATCATTTTTAGCCTCAAACTCCAGACGTACATCGACAGGAGCGCTCTTAAGAGATTCGGTTTGTCGTGAACAGTCAATAACTATGAGTGGTTCATTCTTGATGAACATAGGCTTTGTCAGCAACGGCTGTGGATCTCTTCCATAGTATGATTTTTGAAAATTAGGTTACATATCATAGAGAATTGCATACTGATTGTTATGTATGACGAAATTCATATTGTTGTATGGATAATATTGTGAATTTAAGAAAAGTTTCACATTACTTATCTCACAATGATCAAATCTACTGTCATTTGCAGTTCTTGTAGCTTTTCTCTTTGTTTGTAGTCTGAGAATTACAAAACGAGGTTTCTCCAATTGATTTGAAGTTTTCACTGTCCAGACGTGTTTATTCGTGCTTGGAAGAAGAGGATATTCAAATATCTCCCAAGAACGAAAACACATAGAGATGGGGTTATCCTTACCAATGAAATTCAATAGCTGGATTTTTTGTTTATCTGATGCAATAACATATGGCATTAACCATACTATCTTCGTTATTTTTACTTCACAATCTTCATAAGTAGTTACGCCAGATGATGTAGTTCCATTCTGGATTATTGCATTTAAGTCGCTTCTCGATCTTGTAAGAATGAGCTCATGCTTCATATTAACTATAATTTTTATATAGTCTTCTGCAAAGCCCAAGATCATACTCAGTGGAATCGCTACGTCAAAGTTTCCCTTTACATCGACAAACGTTTTGGTATCTTCTTCATCACCAAGCCAGCCTGCGTTTTCTAGCATGTTATTCTGATTCGAATTAAATGAAGTCCATCCTTTGATGAGGCTGCTCAAACCAACATTTTTACTTTTATCTATCTCCACAGCATTAATTTCATAACGGATTTCATCAAACAGATGACAAATGCCATTGTTCACGAATTTAGTTTTAGTTGGTGCTGTTAAACCATCTTTTAGTTTCAATTTTCCACATACGTGGATAGAACTACGCGATGGTAAGAGGCATAGATCTTGATGTTGTATAGAAATAAGAATTTCATCTCTATTATCAAAGCTTAATGATGAGTATGGTTGATGAGCGTGTACCTCGTAATGAGCAATAGACTCATCGAAGACGACACCTGATTGAATGCTTAGAATTTCGTCCATTTTTCTGGAAGCAGTAAAGAATTATACACGGGAATTTTTTCCACGAACTTTTAGTCCTAGGCTTTTCAGAAACTGAATGCTCTTCCGTGTTAACGGTTTGAGTTTCTTTGGTCGACCGATGACTGGTTGACATGATGGCTGACTTATATATGTTTCAGAATTGTAAACGATACCCATTATACAGATTTGATGTGAAGTCTAATAGTAATTTCCTCTCCTCGAAAATTCACCAAATTTCCGTCCTGATCTACAATTCGAATTTGTAGATGATCTATGCACTTGACACTGAGTGGTAGATATATCACATGAGACGGAACTTCTAAGATTTTATATCCTGGTGGCACTCTGGGAAAGAACTCATGGATTCAATGAACTTTCTTATTATTGATATAAGCACCTGCAGTAATGTTGCGCTCTACTCTGAGTGCATTGATTCTCAATATTTTCACAGGTAAATCAGAGCTATGTTGAATGTTCTCTTTGAGAATGCGATGAACGAAGCCAAGGAGACGGCCTATTGAATCGCGAGGTTTGAGATCTATCTGATGACTGCAGAGAATTTCACTTCTGAGAGTATTGTTGTTAGCTTTCAAAGAAAATTCAATTCCTTTGGATTTCAAAGTTTCTTGTAAAAATTGATTTATAGCATAAATTTCATAGCTGCCCGTAGGGATAGTGATAATATTATTTTTGCTCAAATGAAGCTTATTATTTGAATGGTCAACATTGGGAATAGAGTTGAATGTTTAAAGTTCAACTAATCCCAAGACAAAATTTTTATGCTGTGGTAGTTCAATCGAAGGAAAATATTGCGCTTCCAAGACAGATGCGTTTCCTGAGAGACTCAGAGTGAAGCTATCTTCCATGACTGATCTGATGCTAATGAATCTATTCGTCTGTGAACATCTCTTTTATAGTCTCCCAGCTAAGAAGTAGAGACAAAGATGTCCACGTATAAATGAGTCAAAATTTTGATCTTTTGTAATTGTATTTCACTCCCTTCACGTTAAAATACGTCATGAGATCCTTGGGAGGTTTGAGATCACCAAAACTATCGAAATAAAGTACTTCAGGACCACGTTTGCGATAGCAAACCCAGTGAGTGCCTCTATTTTGAAAATCGTCCAAGTTTACCACTGCTGATTCATTACGCGATGGACCATCGGGTGGTAGATTAATTCTCATGAAAACACCACGGAAATCTGAAATTTTCATCATATGAGCATATTTTTTTAGATCGTAGTCAGTCAGTGCACGATTTGGCAAAGTTAAATCGAAGTTTTTTTTTTCTACTGACTTGATGACCACGACCGATATGAGGTTTCATAAATAATCCCATTCCACTTTTATAGGGCTTTAGATGAAGACCTTTGCCTAAAGCAATAGCTTCTATGGTCTCGTTATGCCTCTTACTTTCTTCATAATTTTTCTGCGCAGCTTTAGCATCATTAACTGCTTTAACTATTCCAGCAGCACCTCCTGCTAGAGCACCGGTAGCACTTAGTCCTGCGAATAATGGAATGAGAAAAGGAAGAACTCCACCAATTTTTGATGGAAGCGGCAGAACACGTGGAATGATAACTTTTTTCTTTCCACCTACACTTTTAACAGCTTGACGTGAGCTCTTCAAGGCTGATTGAATAACCTTGCGAGAACTTTTACTTGCTGACATTGACCTTTTAGCTGCAGTCACTAACTTATTAAATTTCAGTCCCATTCCAGTTTTTCCTTTTAATTTCATAGCGTTGCTAACAGCAAAAGCAAAAGCTTTTTCACCAAGCATCCTTAGCTCTAACACGCTACATAGCTTCCTCAGCAAGAATCTTGTCAGCAGCTTTACGATCTCCGTTTTTATCGGAGTAAGCTATGTCGTGTTTTTTACAAGCCTGATCAAGCGGATTAATGCCAGGATCTCCTCTTTTCATTCGCTTTTTCAATTTGGTTCCGGGACCGCAGTATTGATATCCAGGAAGATGCATTTCAACAGGTAAGTTATTGATAACTTTATCAAGCAATCCATAGCCTTTCGGCTGTTTCTGAGATTTGTGTATGATCATCTCTCTTCGAGTGTTGATTCACATCTGACATTCATGATATAAAACGAGCGTTTATATTTCGAGAGCTCAATGTTATATTTGACTCTGTTGAGTGAACATGGATTTTACCAAGCAGAACGTCAAACTCCCCGTGACAAATTTCGATTTTGGAAAAAAGAAGAGAAAAAAGCGTCATTGGGAATTACTACCAGATAGTATACGAGCAGTTTTCTGCGGCCCATCGAACTGTGGAAAAACAAATAGTTTATTGGCTTTAATAACACATCCCAATGGTCTTAGGTTTGAAAATTTGTATGTATACTCTAAATCCTTGAATCAGCCAAAGTATCAATTTCTCAAAAGTATCCTAGATCCGATTAATGGAGTATCATATCTTCCGTTCAGTGAGCATGAATCTGTAGTATCTCCAGATGAAGCCCTTCCAAATTGAATAATGATTTTTGATGATGTGGCATGTGAGAAGCAGGATAATATCAGAGCATTTTTCTGTATGGGAAGACATAAGAGTGTAGATAGCTTCTATCTATGTCAATCTTATGCTCATATAGGAAAACGTCTCATTAGAGATAATGTCAATTTGTTACTAATTTATCGACAAGATGATGTAAATCTTAAACATATCTATAAAGATCATGTGAATACCGATATAACTTTCAACGAATTTAGGAATCTTTGTTCTGAATGTTGGAAGAATGATAGATATGGATTCATCGTTATTGACAAAGATCGACCGATGAATGAGGGTAGATACAGAAAAGGATTTGACTGTTTTGCAATAAAGAAGGAATTATGCGTCTCAAACTTACAGTTCAGTTGTAGACATCACCACGTAAGCATGTCAGACTTCACTAAAGAGAAGAATGTTCTTAGTGAGCTCTTGCTAGCTCTTGAGGCTATTAAGAAAAAATACACTTTATTAAAACAGGAGAAAGATGATTTTGAAAAAGTCATCGGTGATACTCTAAAACCAGTCATCACACCACTTGAGAAACTTGTTGAGATGAAAAGTGAAAGCCCACTACAGCAACCATCCAATCACATTTTGGATCAAAACAACAGTAAAAAACGAATGAGAATCGATCGATCGAGTTTAATGGATTATACCGTTTATGATTATGATGAAAATGATAATAATGATGATGTTTTTAACACAATAACCAATTCTACATATAAATCCGCGAGTGGAAAAAATGAATCAGCTGAAGACTTTTTATCAATGCTAGATAAAAGCCGTAGAACAATTGATAATATATACGGAGTGCGAAAGGTTGATGAAGTGTATATGATTGGTGATTCAGAAATTGAATTTGATGATAAATATGTCAAAGTCAGAAATGAAAGTTATCCTAAAACGAATGGACTAATGGAATTGCTATTTAAAAAAGATCGTGCAAATTATCGCAAGATATTGGAAGCAACAAATGCTCATCGGAAAAATTTCAGCAAAGATGAATCTATACGAATGTCGAGAAGTAATAAATATAAGAATGTTTTAGCACCAATGTTCCGTAGCACTCCACGTAAAAGGAATGTAAACAGCAGCGGAGGAGGACTTATACCTAAATATAAAATAGCTAAGAAAAATTCTTCCATTGATCTCGTCTATTGGGATGATCCAAACGAGCTTACTGAGAGACTTCGATTATTGATTGCCGAACAATCAGCTGGAAATAATAATCATGTCAATGAAATCCAGTCGATTATTGAGGAATTACGCGAAGCTGGGCATATATATTGACATGCAACTTTCTTCTTTGCATCAGTACTACCATGAGTCTCGATGTGTTTGGAAAAAAACTTGAGGGCTCGCAAGTCAGTAGCGGTCCTCGAGGCATTGGTTTCAATTTTACACCGGACGGTGATTTTGAATTAGAAAATACGCTACTTTGCAACCTAGGACAGCCCAATCATCAAAACGATGCAATCACCTTGCACTCACTGAAAGTTATTCTACAAACTGAAATAAATTATATAGCTGTTAAAATTGCTGGAATTGATGAAGTTATAGAAGAATATAAGCAGCAAGTTGAAAAACAGCAATTGGAAGTGAATACAAAATTGCGTTATCTTTATAGTACAACTCTTCGCAATTACTCTGGCATTAATTATATCATTGAAGAAGTGAATAATCAATTAAAAGTTCATATAGACGAATTTCCAGATGGATTTTCATCTACTGTAAACGATGATGGAACGTCAAAGAGAAGCTGAAGAGCTGCACAAGCCAGCACGTCGGCGATACAAGAGAAGAAAATATAACATACGTGGAATAGATGAGACTTGGCAAGCGGATCTTGTAGAAATGATACCATATTCTAATGAAAACAAAGGTTTTCATTACTTACTCACTGTCATAGATATATTTTTAAAGTATGCATGGGCCGTGCCAGTCAAGTCAAAGAGTTGTAATGATGTTACTACAGCTATGAAGTCAATACTGAAAGAAGGACGAGTACCGAAGAATCTACAAACTGACCAAGGAAAAGAATTTTACAATTCAATTTTTCAAAAACTTATGAAAAAGCACAATATACACTTATACTCTTCGCATAGTAATCTTCATGCAAGTATATGCGAACGATTCAATAGAACGTTAAAAAATGCAATGTGGACAGAATTCAGCAAACAAGGAAGCTATAAATGGATGGATATTCTACCTAACTTGCTCAAAGCATACAATTCGAGAAAACATCGGACAACAGGAATCGAGCCTGAAAATATTACACTGGCAAATGAGCGAGAAGTCAAGAGATATTTTCCAAATGAAAAGTCGCCAGTGAAAAAACCGAAATTTAAAGTAGGAGATAAAGTACGAATAAGTAGGATAAAAAATGTTTTTGAAAAAGGTTACACGCCAAATTGGTCTACGGAAATTTTCAAAATAACGCGAGTTGTAAAAACAGATCCAGTAACTTACCACCTCAAAGATTATTATGATAAACCCGTCTCTGGTGGCTTTTATGAAACGGAAATTCATAAAACTATGTATCCGGAAATTTATTTAGTAGAAAAAGTTTTAAAGAAAAGTGGTAAACGCGTATATGTTAAATGGTTATGATTTAGTAACAAGCATAATAGTTGGATAGATAAAAATGAGATTGTATGAATTATTCAAGGTTTAAATAAATATGAAAGCAATTGTTATTATATTTAATAATGTATTTATTCATGTAAATTGCACACAAGTTTTAAGAAATAAATAAATAGTATTTAACAAGTATCAGTCTTTGTATTTCATTATTTTAGCATGTGGTGAACTTAAAAGAAGTTCCACCCTGATATGTTATAAACAAACTTAGTTTATTTGCTGTGTTAGAGAGATTATTGAAAAATTCTTGATCTTTCAAGATTGCTGATGAGATCTTCCCGGGCAGAAATATTTGAAAGATGTCATCGATCTCAGCCACGATCTTTGTGCCGAATCTCGTCTTTACTTCCTTGAGTGCAGTCACCATGTACTCATGATCCTTTTCCAAGTCCGTGACTTTCTTCTTAGGCAAGAACTCGCGCTCAGCAATCTTGTTGAGTGCAGATAGATCCATTCTGAAAAGTGAAAATAAGAATGAAAGTTAGTGAAAAATGTTTTATAGGTGAGAATTTAGAGAGAGAGAGAGAGAGAGAACTAAGAAATAGAATTTACTTATTTTAGAGTTAGGTGAGTCTTGGTCTCTTTGCACAAGGTTGGTTGTTCGCTTCGATTTCTCGAATGTGCTCTTCATCGTGTTTCGTCCGTTCATATAGCCCGTTTCCCACCACAATTTCTGCCCCTTCCATAGCCTCTAGTAATATATCATTTCTCTCTCCTTGTTCAGTTCCTAACCTATCCAATGATGGATCCCACTCGTGCATAAACTCCTCTAAAACATATTCAATCTTGATTGGTTCCCCTCCATCAGCATAAAGTGTCATCTCCACCCGCGAAGCATTCTCATTGGTTGCTTCATGCCCCCACTCACTTTCTCCCTCTCTTTTTCGTCCTTCGCCATTGTTGCCCCTCTCCTCCACCACAATCCCCTCCACCGCATCTCCCTCTACTTGCATTGCAACTTGCGCCATCTGTTCTTCCATAATTCTGTATTGTCCCCAAGGCAAAGTGTCAGTACTATGAGGCAATAAGAATCTTTTATCATCGTGTGGACTTAGAGCAATTTTTTCCTGTTTTTCAGTATGCACAATGTGTAATTTTGAACGAATATTACACTGCTCACGTTTTATAATAACAAGATCCTGAAGGCATTTTCGATAATCTTCAAACGTGATTGATTTCTTTACAACACTAGATTTTATACCTTTAGCTTTTTTCACTGTCGCGGCTCCATTAATCAAAATACTGTACATTTTGCTTCTTAAACCAATGAATTCTGTCATAATCTTGCCACAGCATTCGTCTTTCATCAATCCAGGAACTTTTTTATTAACACGTTGAATTCCAAACTGATTATTTTCATCATAATCAGAAGTATCAAATTTATGTACATCTTCTTTCATTACTTGATACATATCTACATCCTCAACTTCATATATTAAACTATCAGTGTCCGTATACAGGAGTTTGCATTTTTCTCCAACTCGCTTTTTCATATATGAATAATGAAAATCATATACTAATGTTTTTAACAAATCTAGAATGGAGAGACCAACGTATATTGGTTTTTTGATTCTAATTCTTGTCCTCTTCAGCTGTATGGCAACCAAATTTTCATCGAAGATTGCACAACTGTGAAAATTTGGCAGAACTATGCGTGCTTCTGCTCCGTATCTGCCTGTAAATTTATTTACTAATCGCACATCTACACGTTTCCGTTTCCGCTCTCGTTTAATACACTTTCCATAGACTGCATTAATTAACAATTTGTAGAAGAGTTTTTCAAACTCATTCTTTGCTTCCTTTCGCTTTTCTGTGTTAAATTCAACATATGGTTTGATCCACGCCCTCTGCTCAAAACTCGATCCTTATCGTATGAAGAACCCATATATGGATTGTTTGCCTTGGCATATCGATTACAACACTGACTTATTCCACCTCGAATGCCCGATTCGATAAACATGAGCATGTCAATATCTGTAAGGAGCTCCAATTCTACCTTTGTCATTTTTAAAGCTGCTGAAAAAGATAGTCCAGGAGTCGTATAAAAGTGAGCAGGACATAAATCATAGGCTTTAAGAGATGTTTCTCGAAAACTCTCGAAAACATCGGCCAATAGTAAAACATCGGTTTTCAGATAAAGATCTGAATATTCTCCCAACGTACTAATATTGAACTTATTCCAAACTTGGACAGCATGCTTATAGTCTTCTTTAGCAATATGAGAATCTGTTAGCTTATTATAAAAATCATTCTTTTCTGGCAATTTTGTAGTCGTCAACTTATCTAATCCATTTACAAAATCATATGGAAATACACCTTTTCGTCGAAGGAGATCTATCTTTTCATCTGTAAGTCCATCTGATCGAAATTCCTTAAATGCTATTGGCACATTTTTCAGATATGATGCAAGCTTTTCCAATGATGAAGGTAGAAAACGCCAAGAATCTATGAATCTAAAACTAATGTTGCAGCCATCCACGTATTTTGTAAAAGAAATATATTTCTCCTTATTGTGAGGTATTAAATTTACTCGTCCTTTCATCAACGTAGAAGTAGCAATCTCTTTTAAAATAAAATGAGTGTCATAATTGAGGTTATGAAAAACCACAGGAATGAATCTTGAATCCTTATAATTCAAGTTACAAGAATTGTGAGCTGCACCAAAGAAGAAAAAAATCTATCTTAGAATTACAAAATTTCGTTTACTTTATTTCGAATATAATCGAGAAGGAAATCTTACCGCCCTGTGAGATGACAATGGTCTCGTACAGCAAGTTCTTCACTAGTGAATGGTTTCCGACATATATGACAATTGATGATCTCCGAAAAGATATTTCTTTAAAATCTGTAAGTCTCATTGGTTTTGGATTCTTGTAGAGTGCGTCAATTTTTTCACCAATTGACTTTAATTCTTGAACAAACCATGCTGCAGCTGTCTCTTCTTCTGCATTTTTTCTTCTGTATGATCTATAGCCAGATAAGCTATCATCAAAACTGCATTTTATGAAGTATCCTATGCTGTATGCTTCGTGCAGTTGGAAAGCATTCTCATTCTCAGTAGGTTTCAATAAACATTCAAAATCCGCATAAATAACAAAAGGAACCTTTTCACTCTGACTGTAATCTTCGAATTTGAGAATATTATTCTTACAATCAGGCAAATTTATTCGACAATTATTTAAATTTTTACAATCGCTTTCATGAATTTTCAATCTTTCCTCGGTATAAAATATTTGTAAACACCTTTCACAA
Organism: Trichomalopsis sarcophagae; assembly: GCA_024372645.1. Classification (NCBI taxonomy): domain Eukaryota; kingdom Metazoa; phylum Arthropoda; class Insecta; order Hymenoptera; family Pteromalidae; genus Trichomalopsis; species Trichomalopsis sarcophagae. The sequence continues at coordinate 223,596 of QLSS01000155.1, read as the reverse complement.
TGGTAAGATTTTAAATGAGTTTTAGACACTTGAGAACTCAAAAGTCGAGACATACTTTTTACCTTCATCAGCACGATTATTTTCTTCATGCTCATCTATATAAAAATCTTGAATGATGAGAAGGTTTGCATGTTTTTTCTTCTTCTCTGTCGTAATATGACAAGGTGTTACTTCGAATTTGTGGCCATACTTTCTAAGCATGTATACATTTACTGAAATATTATTCAGTTTTTCAAATTTCGGAATACTTTCAAGTTTTACTGGGAATTCTATACCAGCAAAATTTAATTCACTTTCATGCAATCGATACTGATTAACTCTACTAGCAGTTTTGTTACTTCGATATAATGATGAAAGAACAGCATACTTGAAACACTGATCTTCGTTATTATGAACATTAACACATGCTTTTTTATTTTCAATAAACTTTAGAAGAGGAATATAAGAACTTCCCTTAATTGGAGAATATTTTTTCAGATTTATACATAAACTTATAATACTCTTCAGTGTCCAGCCTAAATGCTTTTCTTGAAATTCTTCTAATTGCGAAAGAATGGGCTCTTTAATATTGTCTGTAAACCATTTCTCTAAATCTGTTGAAATGTATACTGTAGCACTCTCACTCGTAAAATATTTAATATCTGTCGTTTCCTCACCATTTTTTGCATTGTAAATTCTGAAATAAATTCTGAATTGATTTTCACCGCATTATGTTCTTCTAAACATGCTTGTGTCTTATCTTTGAAGAGCTTCAGTGCATCATTAAAAAAACTCAATATGTCCACATGCTTTATGTTAACAACCACACCTGTCCTGATTCGATTTTGGAAGGCTGATTGCACATCACGCCACTCAACTCTAGCTTCTGCTTCTTCAGCATGCAGACTACCTCCTCGATGAAGACGATGTTCAAATTCTACTTGCACACACGAAAGATGCGTCAAACAAGTTTGACATTTCTGTTTTTCTCCTCTCGTGAGATTGGATTTAGAAATTTTTTTGTTTAATTCATTAATAGTAGAATTACACATATCTAACCAATAATGAATATCATTGACGCTCATTTGTTCCACATTTTGTACAGTATCGCGAAGCACTTATACAAGACGTTCGATAAGATCAATCGAAGCCATTTTTACTGTTTTTCACTAGAGTGTCACTAGTAATCTTCCACAAAATTGAGACTGAATTTTTTTTGCTGACTGCGTCAGATGAACTGTGCTCGTCTAAGAGAAATTTCTCTCTTTTAAAGCTGAAATCATCATAAGAAGAGGTGGAAGATCTCGCTGCTGAGGAGAGAGGAGAAAGATTTTCTCGGGAAGGGATGAATTTTCTTCCAATAAGGGGTACGCATTTTTCCATCATCCAATCCTAGAAAATTATGAGACTAAGAGGAGGAAAATTTTCTAGAGAAGGGATGAATTTTCTTCCTTTTGAACCAACCAAAAATCATCTTTTCATCCCAACAAATGAGGGCTATGCATTTGTTTTAAGTATCCATTCCTGGAAGAGTGAAAGGCGGAGTTTCATATTATAAAACGAGGATTCTGGAACCTCGCGAGATCACTTCTTGCTAAACTGTCTACAAAGCTGAAAAGATGGAAAGAACACGTGACTACAATTTGTTGTTTAAAAATACTATCCTGCAATGTAAAGAAGAAAATGCTTATATCTGCGACATTCAAGGATTTCAGAGAATTGCAGAAGATACTTTTATTTTCAAAGAAATAAGTTTCCTTAATTTGAGGAAAACTGCCTTACCGACCGCATATCTTTTCAAACCTCCAATGGCTTGGGGAGAACTGACAGAAGAGCCGAAAATTGAAACCGAAAATTGAACTGACTAACCGTAGCCTACGGTGGGCTATTTATTGCGAAAACAGCAGCTTCCCTTTTCACAGCATTTATTCTAAAGTCCAGTGATTGGTGTAAAAGTTTTCTCTCCTAATTTTTGAAAAACACACCTCCTCACATCAATTGAGGGTGAAAAGCCTTACGATTCGTGAAAAAATTTCCCTCACCAATTTGGAAAAACTAGTGTCAACCTCCTTTTAGTACACTCCCTTTTTTTGGAATCTACTTATATTTAAATCAGATAGATATGAAAATTCAATCTATTTCAACATTGAAGAAGTTTTGTTATATTTATACTGAGAAACATGATCTAATAAAATTTATCATAAGTTCAGAAAAAATCGCTACTAATTTTGGACTCATACGCACGTACGTACCTCCAACAAAATTTATAATTTCAATATTTACAATATTGTTCAAATATACAGTATGTAAAAGATTTTTAAAATACTTTTAATCTTAATTATTTTACTGATAAAGCTCCCGTCACAATATCAAATCATATAATTTTCATTGAAAAACCTTAATATTTTAAATACCAAAATTATGAATTTTCTCAGAACATTCTGAACTTTAGTTAGCGGGTTAGAAGACTTTTTATTCCTGTAATCATAATAGAAAACCCATATTTTTTAGTTTTTGATTTTTAGCTCGAAAACTAGCCATCAAAATGGTTAAAAATTTTTACAGCAAATAGATGTTATCGTTTTTTATTGTCATAAATTTTCTCAAAACGTTTGAAGATTTAGTTTTGCAGATATTAAAATTTTTTTTTAATCAACTTTTTCATCATAAAAATTGAACGGAACGATCGATCTAGAATGTCTTGCAGGAAAATATATGCAATTTCGAACTCGTATTCATATTTTCAAATATAAAAATGAATGATTTTTACGTTATTTGGTGGGGGGTGCTCTGTGAGGGGGTGTAGGGAGCTGCGGGAGGGTGGGGGGGGGGTGCAGGTGGGGAGTATCTCCAAAACAACTATATAATATAGGTATATATATATATATATTATTTTTGAAAATATGAAAGCCCCCCCCCGCATCCCCACTGAGCCCCCCCCACACCCCCCCACCAAATAACGTAAAAATCATTCATTAAAAAAGAATAATAATGTTCGTAATTAATAATTAATTTATACAATAAATTGTGTGTTCACACAAATCAAGAAGACTGTAGAGAAGGAGAGTCAACGAAATAGGAGTTTGGTGTCAGAAAATACTGAAAACTTTTTCAGACACCTGCCGCCGCGTGGTGGCGTTTCTAACAGAAGTCTTCTGGTGACGTCACTCGCCCATGCGTAGATGCGGCTAACTGGGAAATTAAATTTTGTTATGAAAATAAATAGTCTCTGTGAACCTTACAAGAATAAAAAATTAACGATAAACAAAAATTGCCGAATAAATATGTTGACAATCAATGTATTTATTCGTTAGAGACTAGGCACTGGTCATACATTTCGTGGCTATTTTTGGCCCCGATATATTCAAACTTAAGTTTTCTAAACGTATTTTTGGCTGCTAAATCTTAGCTCATTTAGTTAATTTTTGAAGTGAATACTTCTATAGGCTTGCTAGATACACATCTTTACCGTGGAGTGAATCGAGAAAAAACCGACCGTCTCGCAGTTATACCGAAAGGCAGAAAGAATTGAAGTTAATTTAAAACCAACAAAATATAAATTTAAATGATGAATTTCTAAAGCCCCACTAGTATATATATATATATATATATATATATATATATATATATATATATATTCGAATCGCGCATGTTCAGAGTCGGTCACAACAATAAATATATATATATATATATATATATATATATGGGTCATTCCTGTAAATTTCGTCAAATCGGCGTCGGGGGGGGGGGGAGGGTCGCCCAATCAGCCCGCCGATTTTGTATGTTAAAGTACATTAAAAAAAAAAACGGCTATTTCTAAAATTTTAGCCCTCTAGGTGCCCCCTAGCTCCCGTTATAAATTATTGAATTTTCGAAAATCGTGAAAAAATGGCTATTTTCAAACATTTGCACAGGGTTACCTAATCAATATTTTTAAACCAAAAAATAGGGATCTTCTCGTTATAACATCAGCTTTCTAGCAAAAAAAGTCCGAGAACCTCAGACTTAAAGGGGCCTTTTCTGTAGGGCAAAACGTAAACACTCATTTTTTGCACTTTTTGCGTATTTTCGATCGCATGCCATTTTTTTGTTTTGTAGTCGATTTGAGCTCTTAAAGTCTTAAAATCTTCGTCTTGGAAAAATCTTTAATTTCCCTTTTGAAAATCTCAAATTTATCATTCCAATAAAAAGTTATAGACCTTGGAAGACAGCCTAGTTTTCCAAAATCGCAGAATTGGTACCCCTATATCTCAGGTCTATCTGCCCCAATCTAGCTCAAATTTTCAGAAAAGACAGTCCAAATATAGTAGAAAAAGATGTAATTATTTTGGTTTTGTTTATTTGGGTTTTAGCATATCTACGAAGTCCTCGAAGTTGGGGTTCAGGGCCTTATTTAATTTTTTCAAATGTTATCGTAGTGTACAGAGTATATGGATTTCATGCTCAATTTTCTAAAATGATTTTTCTCTTTGTAATATTTAATATTGTCACAACTATATATATATATATATATATTGTTGTGATCGAGCCTGAACATGGCGCGATTCGAACACCAAGAATCGCGCATAGCGACCTTAACAACGAGATCAACGACGTCGCGGATGTATTGTTTATGGTTATGTTTAGTCTGGTTCTGTCAGCTGTAGAGAGCAGTTGTGTTTACGTTTGAATAGAGTCCGATTTCAAGAGTGATTTTCTATTTTCTTTTTGTTTATTTTTGCAGGATTTAATCTAGGCTGGACCCCTGAAGAAGCGAGGTGACCCTGCTAGTATTAATAATTTCATTTGATTTACAGGAGGGATCACTCGGTTAACGGAATCTGGTTTATCCATGGTATCTTGGACATTATTTGGAGAAAAAGTGCCAACTACTGAAGTGTCATGGTTAGATGAGTTTAAAAATTACAAACAGTTTCCGGAGTACCAAATGTAAGTATTTATAGATTTACTTATTACTTTTGCGTTATAAAATAAATGATATATTTTATGTTTATAAAACATTTTTATAGATCCAATAAAAATATGACATTGGAAGAATTTAAAAGAATTTGGTGGATGGAGTATGCTCATCGAATGTGGGGTCGTTTAATAGGCTTAGTGTTTATAGTTCCAGCTGTTTATTTTTGGTTCAATAACATGTTAAACCCCGTTACAAAAAAAAGAATATTAATATTAGGTACTTTAATTGGATGCCAAGGACTTATGGGTTGGTATATGGTTAAATCCGGATTAGAAAACAGATTTGATGGCCCGACCGACGTTCCACGTGTATCTCAGTATCGATTGGCTGCACATCTTGGATTAGCGTTTTTTATTTACAGTGGTTTGCTTTACACAACTTTAGATCAGCTCATGCCCGTGCGCAGCAATACAAACAATTACAATACCTCAGAATTGAAACCAACTATTAAGTACAATAATAGATTTAGAATATTAGCATTTTCGAGCAAAGGACTTATATTTTTAACAGCTTTATCAGGTGCATTCGTAGCTGGTTTAGATGCTGGTCTCATATACAATACTTTTCCAAAAATGTGTAATAAATGGATTCCTGATGATATACTCTTTATGTCACCACTTTACAAAAATTTGACAGAAAATCCTACTACTGTACAGTTCAATCACCGAACACTAGTAAGTTGATTTTTCATTTTTCTCTACTAATTTCTCAAATATTTAGCTTATGGAAGTATTGTTCTTAAAATAGTATTGCATTATGTTGTGTTATGTTATAATTTTCACTAATTAGTTGAGAATTAATCTTTCTGAATCGCATGGATTTCATTTGTAATACTAGCAGAATAAAACAATTTATTTTGATCTATTTCAAAATTTGCTTCCTTCCTAAGAAAGCTTTGTCATAGTGATTTATGGAGTTTGTCTTAAAACATGTTAAAAGTGTGTTTTAAGGTATTTCAAGTCGAAAAATAGTGTTTTTGGAAAATGTCCGTATGGATATATGTGTGTGTGCGTATGAATACGCCTGTATCTCAGCTTCTATTAAGTAGATTTTAAGTTACAGGTCTTATTTTCTTTGTTTGTAACATGGAGGAAAAAGTCCATTTTTATTCGTTTTTTACAGCGTTTTTTTAGTTTCGAGAGTTAGGATTTTTCTAATAAAGTTATCGAAAAAATTAACTAAAGTAAATTACTTAATATGTATGCATGTACGTAAAAACATACTTATCTCTTATTTAAAACAGAAAAATAGAATTATTTTTTATACACTCATAGTACAAGTTTAGATTTATAAAAATTCTATATGAAAATTTTCAGATGTGGTCCAGATCAGATGATACTGAGGATAATCATGATAAGGACTAAACAAACGATATGATATTCATACGTTTTTTTGAACATTCGATGTATATCCGATGCTCTTTCTGGTAGATGATGTCCTATAGGTCGTATATCGTCGGTCCCTACGAAGAGTAGTAGATTTCAGAACTCGCGTCAAAGACTAGTAAGTTTCGTTGTTTGACGCGAAGACTAAATCATTTTACTATTTTCTGAAAAGACTATCACTTTTCAGTTTTTTACCACAAAGACTAGAACTTTTCACACGTTTACCGCAAAGACTAGCACTTTTCACACTTTTGCCGCGAAGACTAGCACTTCTCACACTTGTGCAGAGAAGACTAGCACTTTTCACACTTCTGTAACGAAGACTAGCACTTTTTGGAACTTTGAAATGCAAATTTGTAAAAAAGAGTGCATATTATTAAATCTTCTTCTAAAGTTCCTTTTACAAGTATTAAGTACATAAATGTAAATGGATTGACGAACCAAAAGTGGAATCACCATTATAATTGGAAGATTTGTAAATAAAAAAGAGATGCTAGCTGCTACGTAACGCGATACGTTTTTAACGAGGCTGGCTCTTACCGACAAATACTCTCATCGATTGCGTATACGACATAGAGGCGTGTTTAAATAGGGATAGAGCGTGCTTCCGTTGGAGGGCGTTTATTTCTTTGAGGATGTATACGTTAGAAGGTACAGTTTTTACCGAAAATAGCAGATCGTTGTCGGAACTGTTCGTGTCTTGTGGCGCGCTCCTTTCCTTCGCGTTTCAGCTCCTCCTGTTCCATGCGAATCTCGTCCTCGTTGAACTATTGCTCGATTTGCGCAGCTGCTCGATTTTAGCATTAAACAAATTCTAAACTCCGGTCACGCTGACTTTATCAACGTTCACTTCTGTAAGTCAGGCGAGTTGTCCGGAGTCTGATTCAAGCTCACGTGCTCGTGCTTTACGGTAGATTAGCAGAAACTCCAGGAGAGATGCGTCTATCGCCGTTCTCGTCAACCTTCTGGATCATGTCTTTGAAACCGAGGTGGGTCTGTGGTGCTCCAAGTACTTCTATCATGCGCTTCAGCTCCACGAGGTCCAGGAAGCCGTCGCTATTATTAATTCCCGCCTGCTGAGCTTGTGAAACTTGGTGTAGACATTGACGAACTTGTACTGCTTCTTCATCTCGCGTTTCTCCTCGAGATTCTCGTTGATCTTTTGCCTCCTGCCATCTTTTGCCATACATGTTACCGGCCAGAGAGGTTCCCTATAGTCGCGGTGCATGTGCATCACATCGGAATGTAGTGCACATGCATCTCGACTGGACCTACAGTTTAATTATACAGTGCGACACTGTATATTGTGGTATCCGAACCACTGGAGCTCTGACGTTATAAGATACAAACGTATGAAAATATAAAGGTATCCCCATGTCAGAAAAGCCGAGTCAGGCTTGAACCCAGAACCTCCGGATTACTAGAACGACACAATAAGACTTATTATTTAAATTTAAATTAAATTCGAAGAATGTATGTTATTGAGTAATATTATGCAGTTATTGAAAAAATATATTTATTTTAATGCGATGTGATGTATTAGACATAATACGGAAAGGATTAGATTTTATTTACGACGGACAAAACATTAGAGAAAAAAGAACTAAATTTGACGTCAAGTCACAACTACATCACCAAAGAAGATAAATGGGAAATTACGAAATGTTCGTCATGGTGAAGATCATCTTTGACAAGTCACGGGTATGCACTAACTGATTTCAATTTACCTAAATTTAGTGAGTAGTCGAGGAAACCAATTATGAAGAATTTTATGCAACAAATGGAATTAAAAATTATTTATTATACAATATAAGCTCTTTAACGAATAAAAACGTTAAATTTTGGATGCAGTAATAAATAGTGAAAATAATAAAGCTAATTAAGTGAAGTGTTTCTTTATTGATGGACGTGAAGAAAGCACAAAGTACTACTTACTTAATACAATGATTAGAATAAAGAAAAAATAAGTGCTATACCTGTAGCATTAACTGGTATAACAGCAAATTTATTAATAAATAGAAGAACTCCACATGTAATTTTCAAATTACCATACAATATAAAGAAAGATTTAACATGCAAAATTACTCCCAATTCAATACATATAAAAAATCTGAAAAATGTTATAAATTGATATGAAAAAACAATGACATCAAAATATGCTTTTAAAGGGACACAACACTTTTAAAACATGAAAAAATTATGAATGAAAATAACAAAATTAAAGTAAATTATTTAAATTTGTTTAGTGATATTAAGTATAAATACCTTTAACTATACCGTGCTAAAACCTCAATTATCCCTGCTGGCCCATTGTGGCACTCAATGCATTGTTTTGTAAATTTTTTTGTCCGTAGGATTCTAAGTGTACAAATGGTTATTTTGGGCTCAGATTTAAGGAGGATACTTTGTACACCTGTAGTTTTAGAATACTTAGAAATGGTTTGGCGTTATAAATACTTGATTTTTTTTATTTCGTATATTATGACACCTTTTTGGGTATAAAACATTTTCTTAGGAAGAAGCGTTAGGACCGTGAAGTTGGCCGCACAGCTATATATAGATGAGAATAGCTTTTTTTAAGAAAATATAATAATATATTACGACATTTAGAATAAGGAGGTTGCCGGAGCATACTCTGCGGTCCGGTGCAGTAACAGTTACTAGCTTACAAGGGTAGCTAATGACAAGGTTTAGGTTGTTTTCGGTGTCTTGATGTAAATATTATTCAAGAGCGGTTTCTAGGTGTATAGGGTGGCCAATAACGACGATAAGGTGGTGCGCTCCATGGTTTTTGGTGTCTAGGTAAACAAATCATACGAGGGCGGTGTCTAGGTGTACAGGGTATCTCATGACGAAGTTTAGGTGGCGCGCTTCGTGATTTTTGTGTCTAGGTGTAAAGATCATTCGAGGAAGGTAGTTCGCCCCGTGGTTTTTGGTGTCTAGGTGTAAAAATCATTTAAACGTAGTGTCCAGGTGTACTAAGTGGCCTATGACGAGTTCTAGGTAGTTTGCTCCGTAATTTTTGGTATCTAGGTTCAAAAATCATTCGAACGCGATGTCCAGGTGTACAGGGTAACCGATGACGAGGTCTTGGTAGTTTGCACTGTGGTTTTTGGTTTCTAGGTATAGAAATGATTCGAGGGTAGTGTATATCAGAACAATCAGTGATTTCATGTTATTGATGAAAATGTTACAGAGAGTCTGTTGTCAAAAGGTACTAAAGATGCTTATATTTTCTTTTTACGACTTCAAATATAAAATTCTCAAAAAAATTTACTAAGAAGGATCCAAATCTCTAAGAAAAAATTAATTTTCAAATAAGTAAAAGGTTAGGCTAGTTTAATATATTCCGCAACGAAATCACAGATAGAGAATAACTGAGATCAATTAAACAAAGTCAAGTTTATTATATTTAATCGTAATGTAGCAAGGGACAACATTTAAGATATAAGTACTACGTAACTTACCATGCTTGGTTCATTTTGTTTATAGGTGAGCAACTAAAAATTTCTTTATATGTATTAGAACGTCATAAAAACACCATAAGTATAAAGAAACGCGTCTACAAAATGAAGAACGGAGTTATTTTCCATTGTGCTATAGTAAAAACAAAAAGAATGGGCATTGGTGGGTTAAAATCAAATAGAAGCTGGAATACAGCGGTATACGAATGACTACACACGCACACACACACACACACACACACATATACACAACTTCGCTACGCCGGTCGCAAGGCCGGGTCCCCACCACACAAGAGGTAGAGAAGGAGGAGGGGGAGGAGTAGAAATGTTGTTAAAATAAACAAGGCTCATCTGGCCCGGATGACAGCACCTTGTTAAAGGGCTCCTTCCTAGGATACAGAGTAGGGGAAGAAACCCCGAATATAAATCAATCATGGACAGTGAGTTAATTAAAACACTGCCCCAAACGGGTCAAATTTTACAGCCCACTCCCGACGTTGGTTTCGATCGGGTGAAAGCCCCGGTGGCCGACGCAGGCTCTATGGATGTTGGGGGAAGCCAATTAACTCAAACAAGACAGGAGGTTAAAGAGGTGGGTCACTCGGTTCTCAAAGGAAGATTAGCCTCAAATGACGCATCAGGATATGATGGAGTCATAAACAGGGGAATGCACGAGGTATGGTCTGAAATTCAGACAACAGATCGTGCGGAAGAAGAGTTGATGGACAAGATTCATAACCATCTGGACAAGATAGATGCTGTAGTAGGTTGAGCCAAAAACATTCACAAGAGTGTTAAGGATGACATGAGGAAGGACATGTCTTTCTGGAAACGGCACATCAGCGTAAGAGAAGCGTCGAGCAAGACCGAGTCTAGCTTTGGACTGATGATGTCAAATAGCTCACGGACCTCACTAACCACAGAAGAAAAACGGGAGGGAAAAACGCCAAGGAAAAGTTAGAAATGGTCTCCTGCACAGAACGAGACCAATAAGAAAAGAAAAGAAGAGGACAAGGCGCTAAAGCATAGCCAGAGTGCGCCATTAGTGACGTCTTTCAGCACTACTCAGTGCTCACCGCTCACAACAAGGACATTACCACCCTGGCTGAGGGTAAAAACAAGAAAGAAGAAGAAGAAAAAAAAGAAGACAATAAGATTAACAATGGTGTTGTATATCAGAAAGGCACTAGAAAATCTAAGCCGCCAAGGGCAAGGCCAACCCGACCGGAGGCTCTAATAATAAAAGCTACCGATAGAAAGCCCTACGCTGATATCTTGCAAAAGATGAAAGCAGACCCAAAACTGACGATGCTAGGGGATAGCATAAATAGGATACACAAAACGGCGGTTGGTGACCTACTTTTGGAACTCTAACGCACATCGGAACTTCGACAAGCGGTGCAAGAAGTGCTAAAAGAGGGTGTTACCGTAAGAACCCTACAAGATGTAGAGGTCTTTAAAGTAAAGGATCTTGATGTTCTAACCACTAAGGAGGACATCGTGGAAGCGCTACGGAGGGAGTTTCAAGATAGCGGCTCAAATACAGTGAAGGAAACGGCAGTAAAGTCTGTGCTCAAGGCATATGGCGATACGCAGACGGCGGTCCTTCAAATGCCAGCAAAAATGGCTTAGCAGATGATTGCAAAGCAGAATATCAGGATAGGCTAGGTAGTATGCAAAATACGAGAGATGAAGCTAATTCACGTCCACTTCACTGCTATAAATGTCTAGGATTTGGACATATCGACAAAAACTGCACAGTAACACAGGATCGAAGTAACCACTATTACAAGTGTGGAGTCGGAGAACATAATGCAAGAGATTGTAAAAACAAACCGAGCTGCATTCTCTGCCAAGAAATAGGAGCAACAGAAAAAAGTGTCTATGCTGCTGGTAGCTACACATACCCAGTATACCGAGCGGCAATAGAGAAGTTAAAGAAACGAAGATAATAAAGATAGTGCAGTTAAACTTGAATCACTGCAAGACAGCACATGATCCACTTAACCAGTACGTTCATGAGACAGAGATCGACGTAGCCATTATATGTGAACGATACAAGGCTCTGGACAAGACATTGTGGGAAACAGACGACCCTGGTAGAGCAGCGATCTGAGCATGTGGAAACGTGGCATTCCAGGAAATAATGTTGACCAGCAAGGAAGGATTTGTTCACGCAATGAAAGCAGGAATACACTTATATAGCTGCTATGCTTCGCCTAACGCACCGATCAAACATTTCGAGTGGCAGTTAGATTATTGCAGGAAGAAAGCCAATAATTATCTCAGGCGATTTTAACGCATGGGCCGTAGAGTGGGTCAGTCAAAGGGCTAACCAAAGAAGACGAGTACTGCTAGAAGATCTGCTCTCCTGGACTTGGTGTTAGTTAATTAGGGTAGCACTAACGACCTTTGTTAGTAGTTGCCTTATTGGCTTAATTGACAAGTGGATTGTGAGTCAACACTGCACAAATAGTGATCACCAGGCCATAATAATGGAGGTAAGAAAATCAGAGCAGATACCTAGCGCGAGTACAAGGACCAATAGAGTCGGTTTGAAAACTAAGGATTATGATAAAGAGATGTTCCTACTGGCACTGGAAGAATTGCAACTCTTGGGGACGTCGAACAGCAAAGCGGAACAGGTGATAAGTAATATCTCACAAACTTGTGACGCGGCCATGCCAAGAAGAGTGCCCAATTGTAGACAACAACCAGTATATTGGTAGGAAAAAGAGGTTGAGAGTGCGCGCAGCGAATGTCACCGGACCAAAAGAAGAGAACAACAAGCAAGAAAGAAATACTATAAAACCAGGAGAGGCCAGAAAATAGTAGATGCCCGCGGACAAGAAATGAAGGACGCTAAGAGAAAACTTAAGATTAAAGGAAGCTACTTACCCCCTCCAAAATGCCTGGAACTATTACACCAGGTAGTGACCACACTGTTCCCCAGGTAACTGGAAGAGCTGAGTGTCATCAAAAGAGGTGTGAATAAAGAGGCTGTTTCACCGATCCGCCTGCAGAAGGGTAGGAAACAACAAGGTCCCAGGGCCGGATGGCATTCTTAATATTGCATTGGAGCATGACATCCATGGTCATCCAGAGGTCTTCGTAGACTTGTACAATGCATGTCTAGAAGAGGGAACATTCCCCACAAACTGGAAGAAAAAGTCTCGTGTTTCTGCCAAAAGGAAAGTAGCCACCCCTGGATTCCTCATACTGACCGCTCTGCATGTTGGACACCCTGGGTAAGATCCTGGAACGCATAATCTGCGTTAGAATGCATCATTTTATAGAGGGAAAAGGTGGATTAGCGAAACACCAATATGGCTTTAGGAAGAATCTTTTAACCCTGGACGCAGTTAGCCTAGTGATTGACACTGCGAAAACAGCGATAGAAAGGAAAAGATGGAAGGTAGAAAAAAAGAAGTACTGCGCCATAGTTACATTGGATGTCAAAAATACATTCAATTCGACCAAATAGAGTAAAATACACAAAGCACTCCGGAAACAGGATGTGCCTATATATATATACGAAGAATGATGTCCGACTATTTGAAGGACAAAATTCTATTGTACCACACGGAGGACCGTACCAAGACCTATAAAGTTACAGAAGGCGTACCTCAAGGGTCAGTGCTTGGCCCACCGACGTGGAAGATCATGTACGATGGGGTACTTAGACTACAATTATCTGAAGGAGCAACAATCGTTGGCTTCGCTGAGGACATGGCAGTAGTGGTAGTAGAGAAACATAAAGAAGAGGTGACAGAAATAGCGGAAGAGGCGACCCGTATAATACTCGAATAGCTGACGGAGACAGGTCTGGAGCTAGACAGCCACAAAACGAAAGTTATTCTTATCTCTGGTAGGAAGAAGATGGAGGAAATTGAGCTAACAGTTGATGGACATGAGATAGCTTCTCAACCAACTATCGAGTACTTAGGCATCACCATCGATGACTTATTTAAATGAATCCATGTTAGAATTCCAAGAACATAATATCAAACAATTATATTAATTGATTAAAATAAATTATATTAATATAAACAATTTTATTATGACAAGATTTAAATAATAAAATTAATAATGATAAAATTAAATTTTTTACTGAATAAAAAATATAATAAAATTCTGTTTTAATAAGCTTAGTAGTTGACACGGCTAGAACTGCAACAGAAGGAAAAAGATGGAAAGGAGGATCCAAGAAGTACTGTGCTATTATTACACTGGATGTTAAAAATGCGTTTAACTCAGCCAGCTGGGGCAAGATACAGGAGGCACTACGGAAAAAAGAGGTACCCGCATATATAAGAAGGATTATGTCTGACTACCTGAAAGACATAATTAGAACACTTTTGTATGACACAGAGAGCGGCATGAATACCTATCAAGTGACCGGAGGGGTCCCACAAGGGTCAGTGCTTGGTCCACTATTGTGGAACATCATGTACGATGGCGTACTTAGGCTAGAGCTACTCAAAGTTACAAGAGTTGTAGGGTTTGCAGATGTCATTGCAGTAGTGGTAGTAGCAAAGCAAAAAGAAGAGGTGACGGAAATCGCTAACGAGGCAGTAAGTATAATCCACGATTTACTAAAGCAGACTGGACTTGCTAGTCATAAAACGGAGGATATTCTTATATCCAGTAGAAAAAAATAGATAGCCTACCATTAAGTACCTGGGAATCACCATAGACGACAGACTGACGTTTAAGCAGCATCTTAAGAGGACAAGCAATAAGGCAGCAAAAGTCGGTGCTGCATTATCGCGACTAATGCCGAATGTAGATGGGCCAACGCAGGGCCGAAGGTTACTCCTAGTCAGTGTAACTACATCAATTATGTTATAGGGTGCCCCAATATGGGTGGACGCTATGTTGGTGAAGTCTTATGCACGAAAGCTTTTAACAGTTTATAGGAGAAGTGCATTGCGGGTCGCTTCTGCCTACCGAACAGTATCAGAAGATGCAGTCTGCGTTATTTCAAGTATGCCGCCTATTGGCCTCCTAGCAACAGAACGAAAAAATATATACCAAGAAAACCGGCGTGGTGACAATACTCAAAAGGAAGTTTTGAAATCCGCAAAGGAACAAACCCTAGCTGAGTGGCAAAGACGATGGGACTTCAGTGGAAATGGGCGATGGACGCTCTGCCTCATACCATGTATTGTTGGCTGGACCAATAGACGACACGGGGAAGTGAATTACAACCTTACGCAGTTTTTGAGTGAACATGGTTGCTTTCGAGCCTACCTACACCGCTTCAAGATAGAGGATAATCCAAATTGCCCAGTATGTTTAGAAACAATCGAAGATGCGGAACATGTCTTCTGCAACTGTTCGCGATACAAAATGGAACGAAAGGGACTCGAGCGGTACCTTCAGGCTAGGGTGACCCCTGAGTCAACGATGACAGCTATGCTAGCGTCAAAAGATGACTGGTGCGCAGTAAATAACTGCGAAAGGACTATTATCAAGAAGGTTAGAAATGACGAAGAGAATAGAAGGGAAGGACATTGCGAAACAGCTAAGTAAAACTGTTGCTAGACGAAGGCTACTAGGAAATAGTTACAAAACGCTCCTTGGACTGATGCTGAGGAACGTAGGTAACTGAGTTGAGCCCAGACTCCCTCACCCGATGCAGAGGAACGTAGGTGTCGGGGTTGAGTCTGTCCAGAGGATGGCCGGTTGATGCTGCTCGTAGTAAACGACTGGACGATGCGGCAGGAAGCAGATGAGTTCGATCCTGAACCCCCAATTACCTTGGTGGATGGGGAATGTACGGAAATGTCAAACTTCAAATAAGAAGCCAAAAAAGGATAGTTAACGGGCCCCACGGAAGTATTGTTTAACGATAGTACCTGTGGGAATCCGGTGTCGGAGGGCCAATTGTGCAGAGCTTGTTCTGCCTACGCTACATAAAAAAATACACACACACGCACGCACGCACACACACATTTTTTTTAATAACCAGTAGTCAGCTGATCTTATCTCACCTACTGAACTTAATGCTTGATTCTTGAAATATATAAAATTGACCAAACTTATAGTTGCCAATATTTTATTGGTATAACTTTGAGTTCTTACATCAAAATGTTCATAAAACTTTAAGCAATTGAAATATATAATGAAAAAATTTTCGAGTTTCTGGCCAAAAACCAGAGGAGATCCACTTTATCAATTAAAAGAATTAGTTTCTGGAAATACTGACGAAAGTAAACCAATTTTAAATAATATTAGACAACTAGTGGGGCTTAGCCTCTCATGCTAGCTTCGCTCGCCACCCCCCCCCCTCCATTTTAGTTTCTGTGATCCATTTTAGTTTCTGATTTTTCGGTAAATAGGTAATTCCAGCCAACGTTTACGAAATGCTGCGCGGGGGGTGAGGGAGGGGGGGGGTGGGTCAGCCATTGTTACCACTTACTTTTTTAGTTAAAGAACATGAGAAAACCAGCTTGTTCCTAAATTTTCAGCCCTCTAGGTCCCACCTGTGCTCCTGTAGAATTTTTCGAATTTTCAGAAATTGCTAAAAAGTGGCTAATTTAAAAAATTTCCACTTTGCATTATAAAAAAAATCCTTAGGAAATCTGTCGGTAATTATGTTAAATTTAAGTGACAAATACTTTCATGACATATATATTTAAATAGTGCAAATGGCTCAAACAGCAGTAAACACCATAATCAATGATTTTTTGGTGATTTTTAATCGGTCGCTATTTTATCAGTTTTTAAACGATTTAGGCCCACTGCATCCCAAAATGTTCGTTTTGGACAAATCTTCCATTCTTCATGTCGATTGTTAAGATTCATTACTTAGAACTGGAGTTATAGATCTTGAAAAGAAGCCTATTTTTAAAAAATCGGGAAATTGGCACCTCTGTTGCACATTTCTACGTGTACTAATCTTAACGTAACCAGGCCTTAAAATTAGCTCAAACGTAGTAGAAAACCACCCTAAAGTTTCGTTCTGCCGCTAGGCTTTGTTTCGGAGCTGTGAATTTTTTCCTAACGTCAGATTTGGCTAAAATCGAGCATAATTACATGCATTATGCTTCCCTTACCAATGCACGTGCGTATACCTGCGCTAGCCACTGCACCGACGACCTGTGCAATGGTCCACTTTGTCTCGCACATTGCCAAAAAGTGAGACAGAAGTCTCGATTATATAGTGAAGAGTCATCTAAGCTGCATTGCACGCGACTAACGTTCGCGCGGCTGCAACGAAAAAGACACCGTTATATTTTATTATAAACGAACGCCGCGTGGCAGTATATGTTTCCCGCAATATAACTGGACACTACTATTGAAGTGATAACTTCTTACGGGACGGAGTGAATTGATTGGAATGCGTTACGGCGCCGTTATGTCTGGCTATCCCCACCCTGCCGTCTCTTGCCTTCTCTCTCGCACGCATACGGCGACTCAGCGGAGACATCCCCACCCTGCGGTCTCTTGCTTCCTCTCTCGCACGCATACGGCGGCTCAGCGGAGACATCCCCACTCTGCGCGCGCTTTCTTCTCTCTCTACTGGCACGTGTTCTCTCTCTCTCGCTCTCTCTCACTCGCTCGCGTCTACATGCCCTCTCTCTTTCGCATACTGTATATCGACGACTGACTGGAAGATCACCGTATCTCAGCCGCGGCTTCGAGAACGCCGTATCCCGGCGGTGGCTTCGGGATCGCCGTATCTCAGCCGAGGTTTCGGAAACGCCGTATCTGAGCCAAAGCTTCGGAAACGCCGTATCTCGGACGCGATTTTTTTTCCCCAAATTTTGTAGTGGCAGCACTGCGCAAATTTTAAATATGACGTAAAAATTTTTAAAATTTGCGTCAAAAATTCTGAAAAAAATCAGAATTACTTATTTGATTTATTATTTGACATTAACTAGACTGTAAGTATAGATAATGTAGAAATTCGAGTAGAAAAACAGCAGAGTTTTTTGTTTCATTTTACGAAACACATAAAATTTATGGAAGAATAATATTTACTTAAAATGTTTAGCGAGGTGGAGAGAAGTAAAAAATACGAGTACAACGAAGAGTTTTAATTTTTTTCTGTTGAATTAGTAAAATATTAAATTTAAATTATCTAGGGGCGCGATAGCGCCGCTTTGGCAAGAAAAAGTACAAAGTACGATTTGTCTACGGCGCGACCCTATATACTTTGAAATTGGGGTTTCCTCTGATCCGATCCGGTCATGGAAGGAATCAGGTTTTCCTAAAGAAATCTTGGATATTATTGACAAAGTTGGTTATAAAGATCTCACGCCTATTCAACGACAGGCCATTCCAATCGGTTTACAAAATCGCGATATTATCGGTGTAAAATGAAAAGTTTTTCTGCTCGAATTTCTACATTATCTATACTTACAGTGTAGTTAATGTCAAATAATAAATCAAATAAGTAATTCTGATTTTTTTCAGAATTTTTGACGCAAATTTTAAAAATTTTTACGTCATATTTAACGCTACTACAAAATTTGACGAAAAAAATCGCCTCCGAAATACGGCGTTTCCGAAGCTGCGGCTCAGATACGGCGTTTCCGAAGCCTCGGCTGAGATACGGCGATCCCGATGCCACCGCCGGGATACGGCGTTCTCGAAGCCGCAGCTGAGATACGGCGATCCCGAAGCCACCGCCGGGATACGGCGTTCTCGAAGCTGCGGCTGAGATACGGTGATCTTCCAGTCAGCCGTCGATATGCTCCACTACAGACGCTCTCTATCTCTCCCTTTCTTTCCTCGACACTTTCCTCTTAGCGCGAGTGCACAGTAAACATAACCTCTACATTAGTAAAACTTTTGAAGTGAACATTGTGTTATTAAATTGTGTTAGTAAACAGATAGTTATTTTGATTTTTCAATTACCGAGTGTGATATTTACGTGTATATTGATAATCATATTGTTGTGTTAAATACCAGCCAGTCAACTTAAACTGTTAAATAATGATAAATATTGTACATAAAATATATATTTTACATTCAAAAGGAAATTAAATTACGTTTTACTTATTCCTGATCCATTTATAAATTATTAGATTAACAAAAAATATGACTATAAAATTATTATTGCCATCATGCGTTAAACAAGTTCTATATTTGATAGTTTCTATAAATATCACATGAAGTTATCACTTCTGTCGGGCGTCCCGTGACGCACACGTTTTTTTTTTTTATATTTACGTCCTCTATGTATCGCCGCTATATATCAAGAAGCCCTCTGAAGATGCTCCATAGCGCAATCACATTTTTATAGGTGGATTCTGCACTGTTTATATTTGTATATGAAACTATACTGGACTACATGTTTTGGAACTGATACGTTTAACGAGGAAGAAAAATACACTGTTTGTTGTTGCGGCCTTTTCTTCAATTTGGGATGCAAAAATAAGTGATAGATGTTAAATTGGCTCATTAACTGACGATGAATGTCAATTAAAATCATTATCGAATAATATCTGTTCGCATAATCCAAAATATTTGCCATCAGATTATCTAATACTACTAGAATATAGATTTCAAACTTTTACAAAAGAATCAGGTTTTATCTGTGATCATCATAAGGTTAAGTATTTGAATTATTACTCATCTTTACAGCGTAAGTGCTGTGAACCTTTTGAGAAGCATGGTACAAGAACAGGAAATTAGAGAAATATTACATTAGAAATTAACTGTTACGTCCAGACTATTCTTAAATAAATAGTCACGAACGTAATGATAAGTGTAGTGGCAAGACTGTAAACGGTATTAGTTCGCGCCTAACACTCTCACTGTTAGTCAATTAAATGAGAGAACTTACCTTTGAGTTCAGTTGCCAAGATGTAGACTTGAGGTCGTGCTGAGTATAAAAGAATGGTTATAAAAAACGTTCGAGGCACGAATTATATTCACAGTAACTATGTAGTTTATTTAACTATATATAATATATATATATATATATATATATATATATATATATATATATATATATATCAAATTGAATTACAATATTATTCACAAATAGTGAGAATAAAACTTAGATATTTGGATTTATAACGATAAACTGTTTTCACTGATATATCGTCAATTGTCGGACGACGCGTACGGAGCCCGTGTCTGTATACGAACTGCTTAATTGAGTACATGCAAGGCTTTTTAAAATCTTCGTTCGCAATGCAATTTTTGTAGTATTTACAAACTTAAAATTTCGGAAATTGTATACATAAAAAGTAGCGCTCGCGTAAGACGTCACGAATTGCTGATGTGCTGATTCGTCAGTGGCCTGCATTCGGCCGTGTGTCGAAACTGTTCGGTGCGTGCAATGCATTCTTCTTGGGAGAGTTTGAATTTCAACGTTTATATTCTTTTTAGGTTTTGAATAAATTTATGTAATAAATCACATGACGTGACATAACAATGATTTCAATCAAGTTGGTGAAGAGGTTGTTTTGATCCCCGGAAAAAAGTGTGTCCTAAATGTTACGACATAGTAACTTCAAAAATCAAATATTGGAAAAATACACAGCAAGCAACTGCAAATTTGTCTCAGGCAACTATTTTTGATAGCATTTCATCAATCGAATCAAGTTGAGGGTCAGTCTAAGAGTCAAGAAAAGCAAAACAAGCAAAAATATTTAACGAGAATGTTGAAGTTTTTTTACTTGAATTATGCTACAGATCTAGATACGCTACAACAGGATCACTTATCATGGCAAGCTGTTATAGAGAATATGAAATCTAGTTACGACAAAGCAAATGCAGTCGACGAAAAAATTCGTTTAATAACACTATTGCCATGTAACTGGAAATATAATAAAGTATTTCAACATTTTCGTTGCTTACGTTACTATTTTCGAAAAGCTAATGAATTAAGAGAACGTTTCGGTAAGTAATTAACTAATTAATTAATAAAAGTTGTTATTTTTATATCTAATTTTTTGTGATAAATTTTATTCTACAAGTTAATACAAATTGGCATGCTTCTTACTTTTTAACTGTACTTTGCATTTTAGAAAAAAGTTCTACAGAGAGAGATGATTCAAATAGCAGAATTCGTGCTTGAGATGAGAGCAGAGAAAAACCAAATACCAGGCCTTTTAAGCTTTGCAAGTTTACGTCCGGCAGAATGTGTCTTGGCAGAAAGTCCTGAAACGCACTCTGTATGTGTTTTCTCTCAACATCAAAATGTTAAGCTAAAATTACAAGCCTTGAACTCTAAAATAACTTATAGAGATATACTTAAACGTTTGGTATGTTTAGTAGATAAAAGTAATTGTATGCTGCATTTATGTAACAATTGTCCTGGAAAGCAAGCTGATTACAATTATTTTGAACAATATAATTTTTTTAAAAACGATAGCCATATAACGTATTATAACTGGAAGTCAATAAATATTGAACATAAACAGAATGACCAAAAATCACAAACAGTTAGCAGAGTTACTCTTCAAAGAATAACTGATTCGTCATATATATTTATGAAGGACTTGGAAAATAAATTCTGAAAATTGACCGAGCATCATTTTATAGCTGAAACTCAAAAAGATTGTCTTGCTCATCTAAAAAAATCTTAGCTTCAGATACATGTATAATAATAATGGATTTTGCAGAGAATTATTCTTTTATCGCTTAAGATACGATTCAAGCTTTTTATTTAAATAACATTCAAGCTACATTGCATCCATTTACAATATATTATAAAACTTATGGTGAGTAATATTATTAACTCGTCATAATCTCCCACAGCATGTGGAATAATAACATCATTAATATCTACAGTTATGTTACAGGCAACGGCGGCGGGAGAGCAGGGGAGCGTACTACAAGTGTGAGAGAGAGAGTGGGGGGGGGGGGGGGGGAGAGAGAG
>QLSS01000155.1:176114-201863 GCA_024372645.1 Trichomalopsis sarcophagae | reverse complement strand
GGGGGGGGGGGGGGGGGGGGGGGGGGGGGGGAGAGAGAGAGCTCGCGCGAGGGGACTCACGCGCGACTCGAGAGATACGCGTCGGCCTCTGAGACGTTCGTTCGGACTACCTGATACTACGCGATTACGACACGGTGTCCGACTTGTGACTCCGCGCACCCAGCCCCTTTGCAAAGCTGACGTGCAACGAAAGGCATCTGAGAGGCCGGTTCACGCGAAATTCGCCGACACCTTCCGTTGAACACTGCGACGAAGCGCCCCAGAAGGACTCCGTGCGATTGCGCCTTCGAAGAATGTCTGCGAACACGTTCTTTTGTAAGTACCGACTCTCAATACTCTCTCTCACCAGCCCTCCCTGGCTCGCTCGTGACCTTAGGTCGTTTGCAACAATGCACGCAATTTTGCACGCGAATGTACTTTTGCTTTGTTGACTAATTTAGAATAAATTCAGTTCTTAATTGTTACTTCATGTTCCCTTTTTCTTCTCGCACCTTATACTAAAGATCCCTGCCGCTCCGCGGGCATGTGTGACGCCTCACGCCACACATGCGTTTACCTGCGCTAGTCGCTGCACCGAAGACGCGGCCTTAGAATATGCCGGATGTTTGTTAGTCTGAAAGTAGGTGAGAGAGGAGAGGTGAGAAATGACGAACACGTGGCACTTACTAAGCACTTGAGCGGTGTGCCTTTTTAATTATTAAAGGTGTGTTTTACAGCTGTGAGTGTTTTAAGTATAAATTAAACAATAATAATCTAAACGCTTAGTGTGAATTTCGTTGTGCGTGCGCGTGTGTGTGTGTAAAAAAACTAATGTGGTAGGTCCTCGGACGCAGAGACACAAAAGGTATTATCTCTACTGGTAGCGCCGAAACGAGAGGCTGCGGACACCTGAGCTCGGGCTTTTATGTTAATTGCCGACCTCATGAAAGGGGGTAAGTTGCGAGAAATGCGCGCGAATATTCGGATGGCGCAAACATATTGCCCGTCTCGTTGAAAATTCAACAAAATTAATTCTAATTCTGTACCGGTAACCATTAACGCGAATGTCTGAAGGACTCGTGAGGTATGACTCTACGTGTAAAATGTATAGGTGTGGTTACGTGGAGCCTTCTTGCTTCTTTCTTGATTTCTGGATAGGGTGCCTCCCGCCCTGGCAACTTCTTATCGATGTTGAGTGTTCTCTATGAGATGGTTCTCAGAGTGACGTAGTGAGACGTGGCAGTGAGACACCTGCTCGTTCACCGGCAGGAGTATGACCTTCGTTAGCGAACGCTGCAGAGTGGTGGCGGAGGTACGCAGAGTGGCTACTCTGGGCATCTCGTCTGAGCCAGGGTGGATGGCACTTAGCCGAGCCAGGGGCCATTTCTGTGGCGGCAGGAGGCCGTCTGTTAACAAGACCAAGTCGCCGCCTGCGAGGCCCTTACTGAGGTCCAACGATTTAGATCGCTGCTGGAGATGGTGCGCTTCCTTAAACCAACGACACCAGAAATGATGCTGCATTTAAATGGTGATTTTCCATCTTGATACACCTAAAATGGAAGCTGTAGATGGTGGCTTTGGAGGAGCAGTCAAGGCCGTTCCGATTAGGGAGTGACCCGGAGTTAATGCGCTGATGTCCTGGGGGTCTGTTCTGAGTGGGCTGAGAAGCCTCGAGTTTAAGCAGGCCTCAATACCCGCAGCGAGTGTAGCAAACATTTGACGGTCGCTTTCCATAGCCCGCCGAAGTGCGGCGCTCGAGGGGGATAAAGGACGATGAAATCCCTTCAGACTGGACTGCATCAGCGACTTCCTGGCTGAACTCGGAGGCTTCTTAAAAGCAGCTTGGAGTCAGCGCCTTGAAATGTCGTTTTGTTGTCGCTAAAGACCTGTTTACAGAGGCCATGGCGTGATACAAACCTTTTATAAGCCATGAACAAGATTTTTCATGAGTAGTCGGAGACGATCTCTAGGTGGACGGCCCGCGTGACGAAACACGTGAAGACTGCTACGTAGCTCTTTAGTGATCGTTGCCCACGACCTTTAGATTTCCTGACTGGGAAAGGGCCAGCGTAATCCACCTTATGGCGAAAGGTTGAGCTGGAGCGACACGTGTTGCTGGCAGAGAGGCCATCTGCTGCATGAATGGACGTCCTTAAAAGCACAGACAACGGATGCATTCTTTGCACACCTTCCTGGCTTTGTTGCGCATCTGGGGAATTCAGAAACGTCGCAGCAAGTGGCTCTGGACTAGCTAGGAGCCACCGTGGAGAGTTTCGAGTTGCGCATCTCGAATCAAAAGGTCAGCGAGGTGGCTGTTCTTGGGCACTATGATTGGATGCTTCTCGTCGGTGATGAGGAAAGAGAACTGCAGTCGTCTACCGACCCGTAGGAGTCCTGTCTGGTTCAAGAATGGAGATAGTCGCTTCAGTAGACTGGACTTAAGGAGCGATTTCCTTTCTCGAAGTGAGTCAATTTCCTGCTGGTAATGTGTCTGGGTGGCGGAAATTAGGCGTCATTGAGCTGTCAGAAGCTCTTCAGCACTGAGCATAGCCGAGGGTCAATCTTCTGCCGCTAGACAGCAATTTGGTTTCGAAGTATGAAGCTGCAGACGCGTATCATCCTTTTGAGACTAGAGAATCGAGCGAGGAACGTCTCTAGGGCTTCTGCAGATTCTGTGGCGTGGAAGGCTGCCGTAGTTGGTCTCTTTTTGATGTAGGTTTTGTAGGCTAACTGCTCGCTCGCACAGTCTGGATACTGAAGCAAGGTCTCCTGGACCTTCCACCATAGTTCAGCCTCCTTCAGCTCACGGGGAGTCAGACCCCGCGAGCAGTGTGGACTGGATCACTCCTTTGTCGTCGAGACCGACGTAATAGACGGCTGCCGCATAAACATTCTCTGAGGTGTCAGAAAAACCAGGAAGACGGTGTGGACGGTGCAGCCTAGCCAGCGTGGTATCCGTAGCTGCTCCAGCTACGGAAGCTACTCTGCGAACTCCTTCCAATGGCTTTAAATGACGGTGTCGACAGGTTCATCCCAATCCTGCCCACTAATCCAGAGGGAATGTAGAAGTACCTTGGCTCTGACGATGACGGGTGCTAAGAGGCCAAGGGGGTCGTACAGCCGAGCAATTTTTCTCAGTATGGTTCTCTTGGTGACACTTGAGATGTAGTCTGGCGTTGGAATTGATAGCAGAAGGAGCCACTGTTTGGAGACCACCGTAGTCCCAATGTGGAGACAATGTTATTATAGTCAAGTTGCAGGTCCTTTTGCGATGTGATAGCTGGCGTACCCTGAAGCAGGGAAGGATGATTGGCTATCCATTTATCCAGCTGCATGCCTGCAGATGCCAGAATGTGCTGCAATTGGGCTCTGGAGTCGAGAGCGTCTACCAGGGTATCCGCGCCGGCGAGAGCGTCGTCGACGTAGAAATTCTCTCGGAGTAATCGAGCTCATAAGGGGAAGGCTTCTTCCTCATCGTCTGCTAGCTGCTGAAGCACCCTTATGGCCAAGTAAGGGGCGCGGGGGTGCCGTAGGTGACAGTCAGTAAGCTGTAGTCGTTGATGGGCAGTTCTGAGAACGGTCCCCAGAGTTTTCGCTGCTATTTGACATCGTCTCGATGCACGGGGATTTGCCTGAACATTTTGACTATGTCCGCCGTGAAGACCTAGCGGTGGCGTCTCCATTGAGTCAAGATGGTGTTGATGTCTTTCTAGGAGCTTTCGACCAGGATGCAGATGCTCCTTGAGGCCTTGTGGAGCGAAGACTACTCAAATTTTGCTAGTAATCAAAGCGTGGTGTGTCAAATAGCAGAAATCCCTGCTGATATACTGCTGTGTGCGTTCCATGTGCCCCATAGCCTCGTAGTCTCTCATGAACTGGACGTAGGGTTCTCGCAAGTTGTCCTCTTTGATGAACCGACGCTCGAGGAAGAGTAGCTGGCTCAGTGCAGCAGCTCGGGAGCCTGGTTTGGTCGGTTTCGCTCCGAAGTGCCTCTCACACTATCCTTTTTCTGTCTTCAAGGAGGACTCAGCTGGTACCTCCTCAATCTCCCAAAATCGTCGAAGCTGTTCGGTGGTCGTCACACTGGTGCTGAAGCATCTCAAGGTGAGATGCGCTGCGGTGTCGTGATCTTGAGTTGGGCCAGTAAGGATCCCGCCGAGTCTGGTGTTCTGGGCTACAGGTGAGCTAGGTTCGTCTCTTTGCAAACCCTCCTGGATGATGGCTGGGTAGAGGTCACCTCCCAGGATGCAGTCCACGTGGCCTGGGTGTGAGTAGCTTGAATCTGCCATCTCCAAGCCTCGTAGGTGATCAAGCGTTGGCAGCTGGACTGGTTGACTGGGCAGCACCGCTGACAGTGGAGTCAGGATCACAGTTGAACAAGTCAGGCAGAACAAGAAGTCTGTTTTTGATTTAAGTACGATGAAGGTAGAAGTAAAAGTGCCTGAGATGTCTCCTTTAACTCCCGTCACAGAAGTCCCGCGTGGAGTTCGAGGAGGAGAAAGAGCTTGGGTTAGTTCCTCAGAAACAAAAAATCCTTTGGAGCAAGTATCAATGAGGGCTCTAAATTCAAGGGCGTGTCCTGTCTGAGACTCTGGGATCACGCGAGCAGTACCAAGTAAGGTGGTTCTGCCCAATGCAGTAGAGTGGCATGAGAAATTGTCAGATCCTACTTTGGCCAGCCCCGGCTTAGGGCCAGGTGGTAAAACTTCACCCTTGGGAGGCTGCGTCTGATCCTGCGTCCCATCTGGGTGCAGCACAGAGTGGTGCCGTTGCTAGCAGTGCTTGCACCTGCTCCTCGATGGACAGTCCTTGGCTGCATGATCAGAGCGTAGGCAGTTGGAGCATAGGACTATACTGTCGATCAGCTCTAACCTCTTGCTGGCATCTCGCTGAAGAAGGGATGGACAGTAGCCGATGTAGTGATCCTTCTTGCACATCGAACAGAGTGGCGTCTTGCTCTTGTTCTTATTCTGCGTGCTGAACGAAGATTCGCTAGCCAGGTGAGCTGAAACAGATTTAACTTGAGTGGTCTGTTTTCTAGGCTCCTGATGGCCGCTAGCTTTATCTATATTCTGAGAGCTGGTTGAGTCGCTGCAATGTGCAGTGTCAAGGGACTTGAATCGGTTCTCCAAGAAAGAAGTCTGTGTGGCATAGGCGGGAAAGGTATCCGTGCAAATTTTCCAAATTCAATTCGTTAGTTAGAATTTTTTTTTTTTTTTTTTTTTGTTCTGTTCGCCAGCCGGGGCGACATACAGACACACATACACACACACGCATACACTTGAAGAGCTTTTACTCGCGTAACGAGAGTTCGAGGGCGAGTTTTTGAGACCGGAAAGTACTTTGCGCGGTCGCGACCGTTAAGAGTTTTATAAGGCTTATTCGATCTGCACACTGTCCTTGTCTGAATTTCACTCGATTAACGACACCATTTCAAACGTGATCTCTCTGTCTCTCTCTCTCTCTCTCAACATTTGGTGCAAGCACTCCTATTTCCCCTCATCGACTACTGCTAACTTGTTTACTGCGACCTGACTCAAGAGCTTGACTTAAAACTGCTGAGGCTTGTCAATACGGGAATCCGATACATCTATGGTGTAAAGAGGGACGAGCACATCTCCCCTTACAGGCGTGAGTTGCAATGGCTCACCACCGCCGGACGTAGGAAGTACTTCATGGCCTGTTTTCTTAGAAAAATTTTCAACACCTCAATACCAGCTTATCTACTAGCCTATTTTGACTTCCACGTCGCACTCAGGCCTGTCAGGGACGAGGTAACTCCACTGGAAATCCCGTCCTTCAAGACGGAGACGCTGAAGAATTCATTTTTCATCAGCGCCTCCTACCTCTGGAACAGCCTTCCATCTCAACTTCGCGACACACTATCCATATCACACTTCAAACAAGCAGCTAAAAATTATTTCTTTAATTTGGAAAACACATAAACATCGCACAAACATACATACATTCTCTTTCATCTCATTTCATCCCTCAACATCACACACACCTTTACACTATATACCCTTACACAAATTTTATTTATTCCTTTATCATAATACACTATATTTGTTATATGTACAACATAATGTACAAAAATAAAGAGCAATTAATCTAATCTAATCTAATCTAATCTCTCTCTCTCTCTCCGAGCATATCCGGCTAGAAGGACCACTTTGTGACCGCCGAAGCTTAAATTATCGCGTATAAATTTTTACCTTTAACGCGGCCTCACAATATGCCGGATGCTTGTTAATCTGAAAGGGGGTGAGATAGGAGAGGCGAGAAATGATCAACACGTGGTACTCACTAAGCACTTGAGTGATGTGCTCTTTTAATTATTGAAGGTGTGTTTTACAGGTGTGAGTGTTTTAAGTATAAATTTAACAATAATAATCGAAACGCGTAGTGTGAATTTCGTTGTGTGTGTGTGTAAAAAAAACTAATGTATTATGGTCCTCGGATGAAGAGATACAAAAGGTATTATCTCTACTGGTAGTGCCGGTACACGAGGCCGCGGACACCGGAGCTCGCGCTTTTATGCTAATTGCCGACCTCGAAAGAGAGGGTGAGTTGCCAGAAATGGCTCGCAGGGGGTCTCCGATTTCCCAGAAGCGTGCGAATATTCGAATGGCGCGAATAGTAAGTAACTATCAAAATGATTCGTCGTAATAGGATACAAACAATTTTTATATCATTAAATCTACAGAAAATATTAATTTGAATGCATTATAAGGTGTACAGATTCAGTAAATGTGGGATTCGAATAGTTTACTAAAATGACCCTTTAGTCGGTCATATGGCAAAAATTTCAACTTCTTTATTAAAAGAGATGAGTAAATAAAAAAAAAACTCGCTGATTCTAAATGACATAAGAACAAAAAAACGTATCAATGATATTTTCTGTAAACCCAATAGTTTATAAATTAAAAATAAAAGAAACTTGATTTTTTTTATCTTGAGTTTTTTTTTGGTATCTCATTGAGACGAATGCGATGCCGTCACGAAATTATATTTCTACAACAATTTCGTGGCAAACTCAACATTAAATTTTTAAAATTACAAATATTAATAACAATTAGACAGCTGCTAATCTCAAGTCAAGCTTGAGCACTCATAAGTGATCTTTAAAAGTATCATTCACCGAATCTTGTGAGACTTTGTGTAGGCTTTGTGCATCGAAAAATATAAAATTACAGAGTAAAAAATGGTTTCAACGCTCAAGTTACGAAACATAATTTTTCTCTTGGGTAATACGCATTCACAAATAACAAAAAGTTAATTGCCAACAAATTAACAATTATTAAAAGTCTTAGTTTTTAATATAAGATACATCAAATTAATTGTGCGAGATGCAGCTACTATATTATTAAAAGAAGTGCTGATTTTTTGGAAAAAAGATCAAATTCCTACTCGAAAACAGTGTTGATGCATTAAAAAAATAATAAAATTATATAAACAACACAGAAATTTGTAAAAACACAAAGGAGAAACCTTTAATAAAATTAAGGAAGACGAATTTTGTATCAAATTGAATTTATTATTTGATATTGCTCATAGCAATGCCTTACAAATGGTTCAGTAAGAAGAAAAAGCATTCTTGTTAGATCAACGATCTAAATGAGAGTTTCACATAGTTCAGTTTAGTCAAACATATTATTTATTATCAGGTACTATTTCGTTATGTTTATGTAATCCTTCTTATCAGAGACTATTTTTAGTTAAATTTCTACAGGGGTTTGTAAAATTTTGTATTCTATTAAAAAGACAAATTTATCTTATAAACAATTTTGCATAGTTTTAAAATAATTATATTAATTTTTAAATAAATTATTTTGTTTGACTTGCTATACCAGTTGTTTAGGTAGAAACTTGAAAAGTTTCTCCTTTTTTGTTTAAGTCTGCCTATCCGACACCTATACAGGTATCCAAGGTGGAATCTGGTCAGGATTTGTTCCCTTGCCTGCAAATGTGTTCTCTTATTCCTTTGAAAGTGGTCCAAATTAATATTTATGAATCTTACCTTGTGATTTTTCTGGTTGATTGTATAGGAAAACTCTCACTTTTGAACCTTCCTTCCTTCTGGTATGTTGGGGTTTTCAAGGATAATTGATTTTGAAGTCAACTGTGTTTGTTCCACAAATTGTATGGTCTAATTGTATTTATATTTTCCTTTGTTAAACAATCTACAATTCTTACAGAAAATGCTCGTTCGGAATCTGAATAACAAGTGCTATTGTCTCTGAGTAATCAATTTGAAACTATTTATTGGAAACAAATTTGAAGCTCTGACTAAAAATCTGAACAAAAATGAAAATGATCTGAATAAAATCTGATAAAAACTATAGAATCTCTATATGCGCCGGCTTCGTCTCCCGATCACGGAGTGAGAGAGTACCGTGGTTCGAAAGCGCTCGGAAGAGGTTCCGGACCTCCCACGCTGTCGCCAGATTATACGGGGACCGGCGACTAGTTGCGCGCTGAAACTGCAACGTAGCTCCGCACGTGCGCTTCTAGTTGTTGGCGGGGAAGTTGTTTAGGTTAGCGAGATTCTTAGCCACTTGATACTTTTGTGGCCTTGAGTCTCGCAGTACCTTTATACGTGTAAAACTATCTCGATCTCACTATTGAAGTTATTATTTCAAATGCGAGATCGGAGAAGTTGTCACGTAACACCAGTCAATGTATTTTAGCGATTTTTAGTTGTCAGGCTTGCCGCTATTTTCTCTTCGTAATATTTTAATTTACCAAGTTTTGATGTTATAGTACATAACTATAATATACAAATATACTTACATTTTATAGTTTGTATTATAATATCAAAACTTAGTAAATTTAAATATTACGAAGATATTTATTTATTAATAAATATTTATGTATTTATAAATAAAAATCTTCGTAATTTATTTATTAATAAATAAATAATTAATTACGAAGATACAAATATCGGCAAGTTAAAAGATTGTACCCTGTCTCAAAAAGCCAATAATCTATTTTAATAATGATTTCTAACAGAAAATTCTTTATTATAAGTAAAAGAACATGAACATTGGTAACCGAGAACACTTAATTGAAATGTTTTTGGCTAATTATAATCTATATTGTTAATTTCGTGATACTAAGCATTTCAAATTATTTAGATCAGCCCACTCAAACTAAGTCTATTACTTATGATGATGGAATAATGAATGAAACAAATTTCGTTAGTGATTTTCTCTGAAAATGATAATGAGAATAATTCAATTAGAAGAAATTTAATTAGCAATGTAACAGGTAACTTATTTGTAAGTTGGTCTTATCTTGCCGGGAGATATTAAATTTTTTAAGCCTGAAGCATTTCATCATGTTCGATGGATGGTAAAGGTCATATATTAATTTAAGATTTATATTTTCTGAGATTGTTTTGAACTTACAAAACAAGAGGAGAGCGGCCTTTTTTATATTTGTATGTTTATTGTTTTTATTTATATTGAGGCTTGGTATACTTCACCAATGGTGATAAAAGCAGTAAACCACGACCTTAATTTTATTAAAATTATATGTAAATATAAAAACATTGATTTTAGTTTAGCTGTGGTATCTAAATCATGAAACTTGTGCTATCGCATTTCTTGATGACGCTATTCCAACAAATATCAGGCGAAAAATGGTCCAAGTTTTGGAAACTAGAACAGAACCCGATATTGATTGTCCTAAGCAATATTACGTACAATGTATCAAGGATTTAAAAAGATTAAAAAATACAAATTTAGATCATTTTATCAATGCAAGTTCATTAATATTTTTTGATAGATTTAAAATAGATAAATAACTTCTTGAGACTGATGTTGAAACATTGTCAAAACAAGCATCTTATTTAGAATATCCGACACGTTGTGCGGCGTGGCCAACCCCGCACAACGTGCCGGATGCCCCGCTGCCAGTCTCTCTCTCGCTCTTGCTTTGTCTCTCACTCGCGATAGACGCAGGCCAATTCCTCAGCGCCGTACGGCTCTGGGTTTCGACGCTACGAACTCCCAGTTCGACTGACCGGCGTAGGCTTTCTCGGTCGCGCTTTCTATCTCTTTCCACGACGTACGCCCCGCATTGCGTACGGTGAACTCCTCGTGCACCCGCACTGCACGCGCACACACTCGTCTCTTTCTCTCTATCTCTCTCACACAACGTTCTCGATTCCGCGTTCTCGCCTACTCATCATTCGCGTTCCCTTTCTTTTCTTCTCCGCGACGCTTGGAAACCTCTCGTGCCTCACAGCAGGCTGGCTTTCCGCGACCGATCTCTCTCCTCTACTATCCCGCCGAAGGTAGGCCGTTGGCGTCCTTCCCGTCCCGTCTTCTTCAGCGCCTTCCCTATTCTCTTCCATCGTTGGTGACTGGGCCATGGCGGTCCTCCCGCCAGCTCTTCCTCACTGCTCACCCTGGTCGCCGGGATGCACCTCGGGAAAGCCGTAAGACTTCCCCAAGCTCTCGATACTCCTCTCACACTTCTCTAGCGCTCGCGAACCTCTGCGTTGCTCAATTCTTAACGAGGGCTCACGAGATACTGCTGGTCCGGCGCGCGACAGTCGCGCTCGCTACCTCCTCTACTCTCAGGCCGCAACGAAGCCGCGATTGGTAGCCCGGGCCGCGCTATCTCTCGCTGATTGGCTAAGCCTCTGTCGCGACGTCGCTCGTCCCGCCGCTTCGTGGAAGGGTGCCGCGAGCTCACCAGGCCCGGGAATTCTTGGGACGCGCCGGCTCTGACAACAAAGCCGCATGGCTCGTCGTCGGACGTTAGCGCGCCATTTTTCATGCAAGGGATCTGCCGTGCCGAAAAGAGATACTTTGGTAGTAATAGAATACAAAAATAATTTTTCGAATGCTAATAAGGCACTTCCGTGTCGCGGTCGTGCCTAATAAAAGCACACGTAAGAAAAAATTTAAATCCAGTTAATATTTTATTTATTAAAATTATACATTTTATAATTTTATGTAGTCATAAACTTTGAAAACTTTCGTATGAAAGTACATTGTATAAAGTAAACATATAATTAAGTAATATCTAAAATAAAAAGTAGATTAAATAAGTTTAAAGGCTACATAAACAGTAAACCTTACATTTCTTGTATTTCTTTCAGGTATAAATGGCATTCAAAACATTACTTAAGTAGTTAAGTGATAATTAAGTGTATTTCTTTTTTGTATAAAAGTTTTTCTACAAACAATTAATCGACTATTCAAGTGGTTATGTAATCAACTGAGTTTAGGGAAATCCAATGCTGTTCATTCTTTGTTCATTCAAGGTTCTAACGTCTAAAAATAATTAATGTCGGTTATATAATACTAGTAACAATTGGATCTTATAAATTCATCATATAAGGTGTAATTTATGCTGGTAGAACATACCAAAGGTGTACATTGAACGAGGAAAACGTTTGCTTAAAAATAATGCAAAATCCATGCGTTTTTATACATAAAGTATATTAGCTCTAGGGTTTATTAGATATGAGAATCAATTTTTTCGGTGAATAATATGATTGGGCCTCATTGATATACCGTATCAAAAGTTATGCCAGGAAAATGCCCTAGGAATGTACATTGAACAGGGAAAATAGTTGATTTTAAGAAATAGCAAAATCCGTGTATTTTTAAACAAAAAGTACCTTAAATCTGGGTTTATTACATCTGAGAATCATTATATATATATATATATATATATATATATATATATATATATATATACGATTAATATAACGGTTAGTCCATGTAAATATATCATATTGGAAATGATTTATGCTGGTATTACACACCAGTGGTGTATATTGAACGAAGAAAACGTTTTTTCCCAAAAAGTGTAAAATCATCAAAGTTCATGTTTTTGCATAAAGGTTCGATCTAGGGGGTGACAATACAACATATTTGAAGTTGGTAAATAAGGGACATCCTAATTCAAATCATAGAGCACCTAATAATAAACCGTATATTAGTAAATATGTAAATCCTATGTCATATCCACTTATGTATCCTAATAGAGGTTTCGGATGAATGCCCAATATGAAAAATAAAAAAAAAACAAAAACAATATTTTAATGCTAGAATCTTCTTGTCATAAATTCGGTATTCGAAACAATTTTAATGCTTACTTCAATTTGGAAAATTAATTCAACAATACATGTTGATGCTTGGGTAAAAGCTAAAGGTTCGCCATTATTTTTTTTGAAATACAAATCAACACCAATAAAGAAAAATTTATACAAAAATGTCATAAATAACTTAGAAAATAAAAGTAACGATGACAACGTAAAAATGGAAAAAATAGTTATATTACTTTCAATTATATTTTCAAAGAGTCCACAATTGTTACAACAAAACTTATTAAATTCAATGACAATAGTTCCAATGTATGGTAAATCAGATCTTTTCATTACTATGACATGTAATCGAAAATGGAAGCAAATTAAACAAAATTTAAAAAAAAATGAATCAGCTATTGTTAGACCTGATTTAGTAGCAAAAGTTTATAATGCAAAATTTAATGAATTATTAAATGAAATTCTTAAAAAAACATTTTTGGAAAATGTATTGTATTTACTTATGTAATTGAGTTTCAGAAAATAGGTTTACCACGTATGCACTTTTCAGCTTTTATTCATAAAAATATCCAAGGTTACATAATATCGTTAAGCAATCAATGATACATGGCTCTTGTGGTAAATATAAATTGAATTCACCATGTATGGATAGCAAAACAAAACAATGTACCAAAAACTTTCCAAAATAATTTAATTAGCAAACTACTTTTAATAATACTGGATATCACCTTTATCGACAAAGTAACAATGGAAAACAAATTCGTCTCAATAAAAACAATATAGCTGATAATCAATTTGTAGTTTCATACAATCCGTATTTATTGTTAAAATTTTATTTTCATATTATTGTTGACGTATGTTTAACTATTCAATGTGTCAAATATTTATTTAAATATTATTATAAGGGGCATGATTGTGCATTTATAAACATGAGTCAAGGTAATAATGAAAAAGAATATGGAGAGGAAAATTTCAACTACGATAAAATAAAACAATATTTCAGATACAAGATATGTAAGCTCTTTTG
This sequence comes from Trichomalopsis sarcophagae, assembly GCA_024372645.1. Lineage (NCBI taxonomy): Eukaryota > Metazoa > Arthropoda > Insecta > Hymenoptera > Pteromalidae > Trichomalopsis > Trichomalopsis sarcophagae. Next base: position 188,790 of record QLSS01000155.1, on the reverse strand, counting down.
AAGCAATGTATCGTCTACTATAATATGCAATGTACGTTTTACTTAATCTTAAACACAACTTTGATTGCATGGTTTGAACTAAATGCAAACGATCCGCAAGCTAGACAGTACTTGTTTGTTGATATACCATATTTTTACGTTTTTAATGGAAAAAAGAAAAAGAAATAGATACCAAGAAAGAGTTTGAAAGCCAAATATAAGTAAAATGTACTTCGTAAATCCGAAGGATCGTGAAATATTTTTTTTAATATTATATATTATTATTACATGTTAATGTATTATTATCATTATTACATGTAAATGGGGCTCAATCTTATGAAGAATTAAAAACATTGGAAAATGTTACATACGCAGCATTTCATAAAGTAGTTGTAGCTATAAAATTTATAACGACCGATGAAGAATGGGACAAATGCTTGGAATAAGCAATCAAGGCTGAATTTCCTAAAGCTCTGTGTAACCTGTTTGGTTATGTATGCGTATTTCATAACACAGTAAAAGTTAAAGAATTATTTGAAAAATATGAAGCTTTTTTACAGTCCATTACTAAATAAAGAAATAAGTGGAAAAATCTTACTGAAACATATCAATTCTTTCTTCTTTCAACAAGTTACGGATATACACTGACTGATAGCAATTTACCTAAATTTAATGAGGGTATTAAGGATATTATAATATAGGATATTATAATTAAACCAATTATGAAGAATTTTATGCAACAAATGAAAATGAAAATGATTCATAATAGGTGAGCTAGGCCGGTTCTGGCGCAGTTGGCGCTACGCCATCCTCCAACTGCGCTATGCCATCATCCAACTGCGCTACGCCATCATCCAACTGCGCTACGCTAGATCCTAACTGCGCTACGCCAGATCCCAACTGCGCTACCTCGATTTCCTTCTACCCCGATTTCCGTTTACCCCGATTTCCTTATACCCTGATTTTCTTCTACCCCGATTTCCTTTTACCCCGATTTTCCTGAAAGGTGCGGTCCCCAGGCCTCTGCTAGCTGCCCCCCCCCCCCCAGCCAACCGCCCTGCATCAATCTCCTCTGCTTTACTGACCTGCAGATCTGTTTTATCAATTCCAACTATATGGAGATAAATTGGGAACAGGTAGGAATGTAAATAATAAAACATATTGTTATATTATTATTTCGTAGTAGTAATATAACATATTGTTCATTACAATTATTTATATGAAAAAATCCTTATTATACGATTATATAGATACATTACATATATTATTTTCATCAAAACATATACAAAAATATACATATACATACAACTCTAACCTGTTTGAAGAAATATAGGATACCATGAATATGTTTATACTAAAACTAATCATAATTATCTATACAATGCAACTATAAGAATGTACATATTTACTTAGCCTATACAGCGACTCGACTACTACTTATGTACTACTACTACAATGCGATTAAGAAATCATCTACATGGAGTATATAAATATATACCTCAAGGAGGGAACTGTACTTATCCGTGAAAAACATTATTCGAATTCAATAATATTATTGGCTCAATATTTAAGCTAGACATAACTAATTTATAATCCTACTTCATCTTCGTAGAAATACACAAAAACTCTTAATTATAATAACTAAACAATACAAAACTGTTTTCAAATAGTTTATACCTTTCATAAATGAATAATTATTATTAGAATAAATTTGACGTTAACATACCACCATACTCATCTAAGATGTATGTATCTTACAAACTAATGCATTGAAAACTTCTTATAAACTAATACCTTATATAAATATTCTATTTAAGGAAAAAATATTTGCAACTTTAACATTCTTATTTTCTGATAATTAGCGCATAATAAATATTTTAATAAACTCTTTATTATTATTATTTTGAGAAGATATATAGTTACATAATTTATACTAAAACTAATCTTTTATACAACAATTATTTAGAAACAAATCTTTATTTTTTGCAAAACGAAAAAGTATTTACATTAACTCAACATTGACGAAAAAAATTTTTATGAATAAATATTTTTATAAACTCTTTATTATTATATCATAAGATGTAAACAATCCTTAATTTCTGCTTTTAAATCCATTTCTCACCGTCCCCATTTTACATAAAAATATAGCTAGACACAGATCCTCTGCAGGGCTAAAACGCTACAGTCCGCATACATTTCTTCTAGCGTAGCGTCAAAACCGACACTCTCGGCAATGATGCAGTGAAAAACGACCCTTACTCTCACTCTTTTCCATATGGTTCCCATAGTCTCCAGTCTACACACTAATGCACTGATCCTCTGTAGGTACACTAGACACAGCATGCGGTTCAGCAACGGTTACCACTCGCAAGCTAAGAGCAGCACGTATCCCCCACCCTCACAATTTTCAATATATTGTCCCTACTCCATAGACATTCATTCCTCGAAATTGATAAAACTAGTTTATTACATCCACATGTGCAGAGGGAAGCTCTTCGGACACACTTGCTGACCTGCGGAGACTATTCAAACCGTGACTCTCACTAAAGTAACATCACAAACGTGAGTAGTGAAAAGTATCAAAAGTTTGAAAAAGAATTTAAATAACTAAATATAGTGTTTATATAACAAAATATAAGTGAAGTGAAGGAAAGCTGTGATTTGCTAAGCATTATAATCGTATAATCATTTAAAAAAAAAAAAGGGGGAGTGTAATTATTTTTCTCATTAATAATCAGTAATCTGTTTTTTTATATACAGTTTCAAATAAATTTATATAAAAAATAGAGAAAATATTAGAAATAGTGTAGAAAAAATTAAAGAAATGCTCTGTTAATAAATATACATAATTGCACAAAATGTATAATTTTCTAACGTAACGTTTTGCTAGAGTTTAATAATGGTTTGCTAGTATTCAATTGATGTTTAGCGTACAACTTATAAGTGTTGATATATTATGATAATTACTATATAAGAGAATTTACAATCATTAAACAGAACTCGACACTTTTATTGTTTATTCAAATATTTCTCGAAACAATAACTTTAAAATGAGAAAAAGTATAAATAATATTTTGGATAACGGATATATGTATAATACATTGAAATACTTTCCTCTTTATTTGTCTCACTGTTAACCCTCATTCAGATATGACATCGTTCTCTCTCTCTCTCTCTCTCTCCCTCTCGCTCTTATTACGCACACCCACATGTACACGCATACCGCTTTCACGACGCTGCAGCCATCTCTCTCACATAAACATCTTCCTCGCTCTCTCTCTCTCTCTCTCTCTCTCTCTCTCTCTCTCTCTCTCTCTCCCTCTCTCTCTCTCTCCATCTAACACGGTCATACCATCATACGTACTGGCATTTTTCAACTTCGGCGTCTCGCCCCGGCCTGTGAGGGGTGAGGTGACACCTCTGGAAATACCTGCCTTCGCGACTGAGACGCTGAGGAACTCGTTTCATATCAGCGCCTTATACTTATGGAATAGCCTGCAATCTCACATCAGAAACACCTCATCTACTGTAACCCTCAGAAGGCTTGCTAAAGACTACTACTTTAAACTCGAAAACACATAACTCATAGACATTCATGTACACGCACACACTTACTCATTCTCATACTATTCATCTTCACTATCAGTACACTTTTACACTACACTTACTCTACACACGCCTCAACTTACTTTACTTCTAATTTATATTTAAACTTCTACACACAACTTACTATTTTTACTTTAACTGCATAATGCTGATTCTTACTATTGTACAATACAATGTACGCAAATAAATCTAATCTAAAAATCTATTCTCTCTCTCTCTCTCTCTCTCTCTCTCTCTCTCTCTCTCTCTCTCTTTTATATGTTGCAGACTCTCTTGTATGACATCTCGTTCACTCTGATTGACATATTTCCCTCTTACCTCTAGTAGATATCTCTCTTTTTACATCTCATAAAAATCTATTTTACAGGACAAGTAAACTAAATTTATGCAAAAAAAGTACACGATAGTCACTCTTTCATTGAAGAGGTAAATTTTTAAATAATAATAATGATAATAATAATAACAATGATAATAATTGAAATATGTTATAACATAATTTTTCAGAAAATGCTCACGACTGAGCTTTATAGTATGCTGCTTAACAGAGAGGGGACCATAGCCTGGACGAAATACAGCACTCCAGACGTACCAATGGATGAGAACGGTTGGGCTTTAGAGGAGCAGCCTGTATCGCTGCAAGAAAGATCATTTCCACGACCACAATATAATTACTGGGTAGCAATAGAAGAGGAGCCTGAATTCATTGATTTCAACTACCTCCCTCCCCCATATAGACCTCCACCGCCAAAAGCTGCGACACCACCATCAGTCATAGTTATTCGGAGACCTGCGCCAGTGGAACCGACAAGCCCAGAGTCACCACCGCCATTAGTAGTTATCAGGAAAAAATCATCCAAAGGTCTATACTGACGAATCCCTTGAGTACAGAGTCGTCGCGCCTCCTTTCTTCAACATCAAAATGTAAAAGAGTAGAAAACGATGATGATAATGAACTCATAATAACCAATGAATTGACAAGTATACAAAATTAAAATAGCTGAACAAAATATTGACAAAAAATGTGTTGAAAAATGTAAAACATTACTTTAATAGTAAATATTTATTTAGTCAACAAACACTTTTTACATTAATCTTTTCCATTAATAGTCCTCTTTAGTATAAGAATTCTTCAGATTTGATAGTATAATGAGTAATGTTAATTTAATAGTATAATGATCAATTTACAACAAAGTGTAATTTTAGAATATCTCTAGCAGTACATATACGGTGCTTTTCCATGACTTTTAAATTTAATTTTCATGTTAGTATCAAACATATCACTTTAAGGATTCTCTTTATATTTTTTTTATTATCAAACATTCTTATGTAAAAAAGGTGAATATGGGGAAGCCTATATACCTATATACGATAAGTTTTACTAAATTTTATATACTTATATACACGTAAACTCTATAAACTAAAAATTTATATGCATTTATTCTATATTTATCTGTGAATACGATATGAGGGAAGCCGCATAAGACGCATGCATGAAAAAATCCTTTATTAATAACGTGCTCATGTACAGGGTGAATTTTGTGCATTCTTGATGTGATAACCCTGTGACGTCCTGCGACGTATTGCATTCAAGCAATATCATCGGAATCGTTATGAAACCGAAAACTGACGACTCAGATTAATAAGTAGATCAGCGAGGTTAATGAGTATCCCCCGAATACTCCAAGTGACCAGTTGTAATCATACACTCGATCTGGACTCTTGTACAACGCTCTTATCCGTCGACAAGAGTTATCTGGGCTTAAGTCGCAATTCCGATACTTATAGAACTTTATCTTGAATAAATCGTGAACATCAATTAATTGCAAGTTAATTTTCATTTAAATAAATCCATCCTATAAAAGCCTGACTACAGCACAGCAGCAGAGTTTCCAGCCCAAGCAGTTAAACCCAAGTAAGTAAATTCAATAATTAATTATGGGTCGGAATTGTGACTTAATAACCTAATTCTTGACACGGCGGCAGCGGCGAAATATCTTTAATATAGAGATGTTTTATGTTAAAATTTCGTCCAAAGCAGCATTTAATTCATCTTCTAAATCCCTAATTAATTCTTTCTTCATCTTGACTTCCATATCCCACTCTAAGGAAATATCGATGTGACTCATTGCAATATTTGATGCTTCTATTGTTTGCAGACTATCTTTTAGCATTGTCTTTATATTATTGGCGAAATTGAATTGCTCATGTTGTTTTTTCAATTCCAATAATTTGTCTCTGTTTGACAAAAAATAAGAATTTAAATCTCTTTCGACTACATTTTTTCTAATACAATGGTCGCTTTCGTTTACGATGTAAAGAAATGTAACATCACTCATGTCTTCAAAATATCCAAGAATGGTTGATATTTTAACTTCAAGGTCCAATCGTATATTATAATTAATGTCCAAAAATGTGGGAGCTTCGTTGAAAACCGTCAAATCACTAATCATATGTTTTGTTGCTCAAGCCATACATGCAACTTTATAATTCATTGAGTTTGTCACTTCGATTAAAGTAATATATACTTTAATTACATCACTGTTTTTTATATAGTCCGCTTATATTGCACCGATTCTCTGGAGCGCGTGCAGTGCAGCAGATACAGCTAGATCTTTGGATTTTTCGACTGCCCTCTCTCTCATACTTTTAAACACGTTTCCCATAGTCCCCACTCTGGCGTATTGCATCGATTCTTTACAGCACTCACAGTGCAGTCAAAACAGCTAGATCCTCTGACGTTTTCGACTACCCTCTCTCTCATACTTTTAAATGTGTTTCCCATAGTCCCCACTCTGGCGTATTGCATCGATTCTTTACAGCACTCACAGTGCAGTCAAAACAGCTAGATTCTCGGATTTTTCGACTACCCTCTCTCTCACACTTTTAAATGCGTTCCCTATAGTCCCCACTCTAGCGTATTTTCAGTGCGTTGATTCTTTACAGCCCACGCGATGCAGTCGAAAAAGCTAGCTCCTCGAATTTTTCGACTACCCTCTCTCTCGTATTTTTAAATGTGTTTCCCATAGTCCCCACTGGATTCTACTTGCGATCTATCGTAGTCGAGAATGAAGCAAGTAATCACAGTTGCTAGCTGTACATTAAAAGCACAGAATTGCCCTTACTCTTCGAGAGTCGTACTATAACCTAGTAGTAAACACATCCCCACTTTTCCAGATTTTATAATATTTAAGCCGTTTCACAGAGAGAATGTGCTTCAGTTGGTTTTTACGGATTATAAGTTCAGTCAGAATATTGCAAGTTAAATTTGGAATAAGCAGAATATCAGGTAAAATATTATTTTACTTTCATAAATTTTCAAAACTATCCTACATTTCTCATTCTGTAAACTAGCTTACTTGATTATAAGTATAGAGCTTGTTTGTTGCCAATGCAATAACAATGTGTGTATATATATAAACAATAGAAGTTTAGATATTTTGAAAAAAATTTAAATACTTATTCTTAAATAAAGCATTAATATTATTGTCACGTGTGGACACATGTCATGGGTGTCTAATTACTATAAGAAGACGAGTAGAAGAGTGCAATGTGGGTGGCGGTCGTGGTGCGACGACAGCGCTTCTGTCTTGCGAGCCAAAGGTTCAAGCCCGGGGTCCGTCACTTTTTCATTGCACTTTTACTCGTAACACTATCATCATTAATAATAATTTATACTCCCTTTTTCTCTCTCATTAGCAAAACTTGTATTCCTTTTCTCACTAGTTACACAACTCTCTTATGACATATAATTTATAGGTCCGAGTCATCTTACATTTCATTCTCTCTCAAAAATTTATAAAAATTATTTACATATCACAACCTTAGAAATCTTAAAAAATATAAATTCTATCAATACAGAATTGACTGATCACGTAAACTTAATATTTCATTAGACAGTTAAAACAATGCTACACTTAAACATAAACAAATTCTATATATGTCTTTTGCTAAGCAAGTAATAAGCTATTCTTGTAAGAGTCAATCTTTATTAAAAACGTATTACAAAAAAGCTATTCAGTTCATACATATACAGGGTGACCCAATTTAAACGGGCACCGCTCATAACTCGTCAGGGACAGCCACAATCGAAAAAATTGTAGAGACCAAAGTTGTAGGATATCGAAGGGGCAACCCGATGGTGACCTTGGATTTGACTTTGAACGCGCTTTTCAAGGTCATTTGAAGGTCAACTTTGGTTTTTTTAAATAGGAACCCCATTCTTTTATTGCGGGAATGGAAAGAGCGGTAAATTTTACGTTCAGAATGGTATGTTCGGTTGCGGCACTGAAGGTCATCTCAATGTCCTGCAGCCAGAATGAAACCCCGCCTACGTAATTCCTCTAGCAACGCCAAATTAAAAAAAAGTGGTAGAGACCATAGTTGTTGTATAGGGGGGGGGGGAGAATTGTGACCTCGAATTTGAGCCAGTCCTACAAGGTCATTTCAAGGTCAAATTATTTTTTTTCAAACAGCACCCACTTTTTCGACTCCGGATCCTGAAAGCGTGTAAAATGTTGCACTTTAAACGAAGTAGTAAATTTAAAATAGAAGAAAAGATTTTAATCATTTAGCGTACCATTTCCTGAGTTTTGTCATCATTATAAAACTTGATGTCCAGGATCCACGACGAGGACGTAGCAGGGTGGATTTTCAGGTCCCATTTTGATCCGGCCGATGAAGGCAAGACGTGAAGACACCGGCCGATTAAGTGGGTGCTGTTTGAAAAAAAATAATTTGACCTAGAAATGACCTTGTAGGACTGGCTCAAATTCGAGGTCATAATTCTCCCCCCCCCCCTCCCTATACAACAACTATGGTCTCTACCACTTTTTTTTAATTTGGCGTTGCTAGAGGAATTACGTAGGCGGGGTTTCATTCTGGCTGCAGGACATTGAGATGACCTTCAGTGCCGCAACCGAACATACCATTCTGAACGTAAAATTTACCGCTCTTTCTATTCCCGCAATAAAAGAATGGGGTTCCTATTTAAAAATCCAAAGTTGACCTTCAAATGACCTTGAAAAACGCGTTCAAGGTCAAATCCAAGGTCACCATCGGGTTGCCCCTTCGATATCCTACAACTTTGGTCTCCACCATTTTTTCGATTGTGGCTGTCCCTGACGAGTTATGAGCGGTGCCCGTTTAAATTGGGTCACCCTGTATAAAAGACTTACATTCACTTTGTAGCCTGATTTTTACTATGCGTGCTTATATCTTCAACTAAACATTCGCGATTGTAGTGACATATAAATTATTATATGTTATTTTATATTCTTGTATAAAAGGTTTACATTGGTGCTGTTTTTATTAAACTAGTCAATTATTTATACTCATACATGACTGATTGTTTAAAATCAAACAGATATAGAAGTCATTTTTTATAAATCATGTTTATTCATTTAAGGCTCGAACAAATTATTATAATAGTATAATTTAACATAAACATATGGGTGATTCCACCGTAACTTTTTCAAAACCGATCTCAAAATGTTCATATAACAAAATCAATTATTTACAACTACTGGACCGATTTTCTTAACTAAAATAATATATAAAACAAGTATCTAAACCGAAAAGCGCAATTAAATAATTTTTAAAATTTGCATATCTAACCCATGTATAATTTTTACATCTTTGGTTACGGAACTGGCATTTGAGTGATTATTCGCTCGTACAGCGTAATCAAATTGTGCATAAGGCTGGTGGTGGAACGACGCTTTAGTGATGCAGCGAGATATCCCCTCTTCTGCATTCCGAGTGATAAATAGCCATTCCTTCTCCCTCTATCTACGCGCGCTGTGTATATCTATATAGTTAGTACTCTCTTCTGTTCTCACCACTGTATACGCGAGCCGTGTCGAGCATCTATATATCGGTATTCGGTATATCCAAAAACTCTACTACGATTATTTAATTCTTTTACTTGTGTTTATCAACATCAATGTCTACTTCTTGTCTTCAACGGGAATTTATATCAAGTTCAACCCTCTAGTACACTAACACCGTCTTCCAGCCTGTATCCAACGATGTTGATGATACTGACAACATGAACTATAGATAATCTAAACGGAAATCTCTAAATGATTACAACAATCAATTACAATAAAATTATATCATAACTAACTCTATATTTTTTCTGTTAATCAAACAGGTTTGAAGAAGTAAGATTGCAAAGCTTTAAGGACTGGCCCTCAGAACACGTGCGACCAGCGGACTTGGCAGCTGCAGGCTTCTACTTCATCAAGCACATAGACAGAGTGCGTTGCTTTGAATGCTCCACAGAGATCTGTCACTAGGAGCAGGGAGATGATCCTATGGTTGAGCACCAACTTTGGGGTGGCCGGTGTCGTTTCATAAGGAAATTACCCTGCGATAACGTGCCCATTGGCGCCGATGCAAGCATGATCCATACACCTCGTTTACATAGCCGTGACGTTTGCGGACTATATGGGGGTAGCAGACAAGCAATGACTAATAATCAACCCCTACCTTCGTCAGACTGGCGGAGCAGTATGGGTATTAGTAAACCCAGGAGACCTGACTTCCCGGACTACGCCAGCTATGAAGCAAGGCTGCTAACCTTCAGTGAATACCCATCTACTAGCTTTTCTCAAACAAAAGAGCAATTGGCAGATGCTGGATTCTTTTACACCGGAACTGGTGACCAGACTACATGCTATCATTGCGGAGGTGGATTGAAAAATTGGGAGCCCAAGGATGATCCGTGGGTGCAGCACGCCAAGTGGTTCCCTAGCTGCTTTTATGTAGCTTGGTCACGGGTCAGGAGTTCATTAACAATGTAACTGCAAAGCATATGACATTATTATCAGAAGGGGTAAGAATTGGTTAATTTCTTTGTTGAATAAATTAAGATAGTTATATCAAAATAATTAATCTTATTCTTTCAATTGTTTCAGGAAAATATAACACTTCCAAGTTATATCACACAAGTAGAAAAACGGACTAGCAGCTTGGGATGCTCGTGCAAACAGTTAATAATGGAACTTTCAATATAAGTAAACATTGTATAATGTTTTATTTTAAACAATTGTAATACTTGCATTTTCTAATACTCTATTATATTTTTTTCAGCATCTCTTGCAATTACACTACTCCGAGAACTAGTATTTGTTTAGCTAATTACAAGTAGATTATTTTTAATAAAACTACTCAAATTTTCCCATTAATTGCATAGACTCAGGTTGTTGAAAATCGTTGGAATCACTATGGATCAAACAATGTATTTTGTGGACACTGTAAAAATGTTGTGGGGTTATGTAAAGTTTGCACGTGATGGAGTCGCTGATTCTAGCGACTTGCAGAGGTGGATTGATTTAGCCTCTAGTGCTATTACTGAACTGAATGAACTAATAGAGTCATCCACCTTGGATATTCACAAGAAAAAGACTTGTCAAACCTCATGCGGACAATTATATAGTATACGGCGATTGTTAAATGATTCTCTACTGAAAGTTGGTGCTTGTCTCCAAGAGAATATTGTCTCCGTGTCACTTGACGTCTTCAAAGAAAGTTAACGATGTTAATCTACTGCTTGTGCAAGATACTTATATAGATGAAACTGATAATAAACAAGAAGATCACTTGCAAGTTCCACGATTCCATTATATGTGGATTAAAGATTTATCTTGTCTTGCCTCCTCACAGTTATCGAAGAAATTTCATAAAAAACATATCTGTGATCGTTGCCTTCACTATTTCAATAATGAACATAAATTAAGAGCTCATGAAATAGATTGTGTGCAAGTGAATAACTGTAAAGTTTTGTTGCCTAAAAATGCTAAAGACAGTTTGTTGGAATTTAAAAACTTTAAGAACAAGGAGAGAGTTCCAATAGTTGTATATGCAGACTTTGAATGTATTCTAAAACCTGTAAAAGATAATGATCAAGTTCTCCAAGAATATGAACCATTCAGTGTTGGATTCTATATAAAATACAGACATGATGAAACCAAGAGTCAATATATGTGCTATAGAAGAGAAGCAGAACATGACGAAAATCCTGCCAAATGGTTTGTCTCGCAGCTTCATATACTAGCTGAAGAACTTGACAGTATGTACAAGAATCCGATATCTATGAAGGATGAAGATAAAAAATTATTTGATTTGGCTACACCTGTCATATTTGCGGTGGCTCTTTCGATGGAAAAGATTGGAAAGTCCGAGACCATTGTCATCTCACGGGAATGTAAGTTTGATATTATTTTTATATATTTACATACACATGCTTCTTATCTTTCTTATACCTTCCATACCTTTCATATTTTAGATATCGTGGCGCGGCTCGCAACAACTGTAATCTACAGTATAAAGATTCAAGAAGTATTCCGATCTATCTAATAGAACTTTATTTCGGACATCTACACCTAACCCACAAGGTCACCCTGGTGTAAATAACTCTCAAAATTGGCGAGACACTCGGCCATATCGTCCTTCCAATAATCGGTTCAATCAATCTTCTAATAATACCTCTTTTGGGAATAATAATTTACAATCTCCACATAAGCAACCGATACATGAAATACAGGTAGAATCACACGGTGAACACAATGCCGAAAATTCGGAAAACTAACAACCGTTACGTCAGATACCTCGGAATCTATTAAAATCACATCTCATTCTTTCGTAACGTTAAAATGTAAAGAAATGTACCCAAAGATTAATTCGTACTACCCAAATTCGATTAATACTGTTTTTGAGAGCCTAACAGAATATCTCCTCGATGAAGACAAAGATGCCCCTAAATTATCGAATGCGTGTAACGTAGAATGTCCGCAAATTCACATTTTATTAGAAGGTAGCCTGGTTAGCGCCCTCATAGACACGGGAAGCAAAGTCACGTGTATATCAGAGGAACTGTTCGCTCGAAAAGTAACAAACTGGAATCACTGCTCGTGCCTTCCTATAACTCATTTACAAGCAACAGGATTTACAGGCGAAAAATCTGTACGTATCCGCAAACAAATTTTGCTAAACGCACGAGTAGAGAACTTGAATATCGACTTAGTCTTCGTAATTATCCCTAAACTAGTGCGTGACTGTATTCTTGGAGTTGACGCACAGAAATTATTAA
>QLSS01000155.1:159119-171735 GCA_024372645.1 Trichomalopsis sarcophagae | reverse complement strand
TATATATATTTGCGTCGAATAAGCGTTCGACTGGCAATTTTGAGCCAGTCGAACGCTTATTCTCGCTTATTTTGAATATCAAGGGACTATAAGGATGCCATATTGGACCCGCCATCTTGAATTTAGCAATTTGGATATCAGAATTGTAATTATCAAACCCAAAAACCCCTGAGTATCAAATTTGGAGACAGTCAAACGATTATCTTTTCAATTGCAAGAGCCTATACGGCTATCATATTGGATCTGCCATCTTGAATTTCACCATTTTTAGACTTGATCCATATTTTATGACATTAATTACTTTTGCATAAACATTTTTAGCCTGATGCGCTCATTCATTTTGAATAATTCTTGTAATGAAACTAAAGTCCTACATTAAGCCATTGTATTAAGCCGCCACATTGTCGCAGCCATTTTGATAATCGAAAAACGCCACTCTGCTCTAAAAACTGGACGAAAAAACACAAATTTTGAAATCTTGATTGACTCTTAAAAGTTTAAACTATTCTGGAGAGCAGGGGGTGTCCGTTGACAAACAATATATATTAAATTAATAATAAACAAATAAATCATCTGCTATTTTTGATATATATGGGCGACATATAAATAATGCGCTATAAATTGTAAAAAATAATAAAAAAAAAAATACGTCAGTTGTTAAGAAAAGATGTAAATGGCTTCACGGCACACAAGAAAATTTAAATAACCCAAAATTTTTAAGCCCCAAAAATTTCAAAGCCCAAAAATATTAAGGTTAAAAATTTTAAGACCTAAAAATGTTAAAGCCCAAAAATTATAAAGCTCAAAATTTTCGAGGCCCAAGAATTATAAGGCCAAACAATTTTAAGGCCCAAAATTATATTCGCCTAATAAATGATGTACAGGTGTCAGGGTATTTCCTAGATGTTAAGTTATTGAGAAAAGATGTGAATGGCTTCACGGCATACAGGTAGCACATTAAGCACTTTAAGGGCATGCTACAATCCTGTTTTATCGACCCTAACTTAGATTCCACTTTTCGGCGAAACGGCTGCTCAGATTGAATTTTCATTTTAAGAATCGCATTTTCATGACCTAATAAAGGGCGGACGACTGCTTTTATGTGATTCTTCGTCAATAAAGTAAAATCCGTGCTAAAAAGAAATCTATCATTTCATGAAAACACGTGGCGGCTGTTGCTAAGGAGATCAACAAGCACGCGCACGGCGAGCGAGCTGTCATTGTGTACGCATGATATAGCTTTACATATGATCGCGACTGTTGTGTCATTGTTCATGCAAATGATAAAACAGCCAATTTGGTAAACAGGTCAATCTTGTAAAGTAACATCGCATGGATGATATTGATTATATATACATCGATGTTTTATATATATATATATATATATATATATATATATATATATATATATATATATATATTCTAGGAAACATTCTGAGTCTAACTGACTCATAATCATGACTTTTAAATAGCGGCGTTGCCCGAGGAGATCGGATGGCAACTCTACGTGACTGTAAATTGGTACTAATTGTCCATTCGCGAGTTTCGCACCTGGCCCCTTATACAGAATTATCGATTGTCCACAGGCTGAAGCTATTTGTATACCAATAGGGCCAATAGCGGTTCGAGCGGCCAGTTCCCACTTGAGTCCACCAACGACTGCAGTCTATGACGGAAGGAGAATCTCCTTTCAATGGCATAACTTCGTTGCCTTCTGTCTGCCCTAGAGATGGGTTTGAGGTCCCTTGGGTGTCTTCGGAAAACGTAGAGATCCCGTCTATTGTTTCCCTCGACCTTTTCCCGCCTTGAGCGAACATTCTGGGCAGGACTTTTTATAATAGCCGGGCCAACCACAACCATAACATTTGATCGGAGGCTTGGCTGGACCATGGCTTGCTTGACCCGCGTTGTGGTTACTCGTGAGCTCTCTTTGCGGTTTTCTTTCGTCTGTCCTTGCTCCCTCCAGCTTTTATCGCTAGTTGGGGCTGAGAGCCGTGCGAACTTGCATTGCCAGGAACGCTAAGTTGCGCTAGCACTTCCTTAAAAGCCGTAGCGAAGTACGCGGCCGCTGCGGGTATTTCTGTCACTTCGGCATCCGCTAAAGCGCCCTTTGGCGTGACCTTCTGCCTCAGTGCGTCTGCTTCTTCTTTGTAAGCCACCTGTGGCATCAGACACACTTCTGGTGGCGGTGGCGCTTTATAATGATCTCTATCGTGGATCAATTTCTCTGCTGGTCTGGAATGCGTTATCAGTGTATCTAGATTAATTACCTTCGATTTTGGCACCAGCATTTTAATCTCAGCTAGCATATTATCGTAAATCATGCTGAGCTGGACTTCTTCTCTCGGTTGCACGTGTGTACTAACCATTCTAAGCCGTCTTGACAGCTTAGAATGGTTAGTACAGATGTTAGTTAGTACGGACGTTAGTTAGTACAGCAAAGATGTAGTCTCTGACCTTTTCTTTTTCCCTTGAGTGCGAGCTTGCGCTTCCGCCAATTGCATATTTATATCTTGGTCTACTCCGTAACTTCTTCTGGCTGCTTGGCAAAAGTCACTCTAGGTGACCCATGTGCAACGCAGCTGTCTACACCAGACTAACGCTGGCCCTGTCAGTATATGCAATAGAGGTATTCAGTGAATCTTCTTCGTCGAGATGCGATGACATTCTACATTCATTTACACGTTGAATGAATTCTTCAATGCCGCTACTCTTGTGCCCGTCGAACTTGATGTTTCATTCCCTAGCTACCTTTCCAATATCTTGGCGCGAGTTGTTGTTATTCCCCGGGAACGAATAAGAGTACCCGGTCATAAATAGGTTGCTAGTGTAGACTGGAGTCTGTCCTGCTTCGAGAAATTGGTTCTCATTACCCCAGGGTAATTCTTCCCCCTTTCTAGAACCCCCCTAATTGACTCTCGCCTCTACTGCGGGTAGAAAGGTACTTGCTGCTGGATTCATTCCCGAATTACGAGTGCTGTGCACATTCGGCTCAATATGCCTGATATTGAACGAGTCTTGAATGTGCACCTATTTGCTCGGTTGCGTATTCGCTTGCAGTAGTGAGGCGTTGGTCTCTTGGCTGGCTTCAACTAATTCTTGTCCGAAGTACTCTAAATTCTTTAGTTTATTCTTGAGCCTCTCGTTTTCTGCCGCAAGTTCTGCCTGCTGTTGTAGGATACCGACAGTTGTCGCCTGGTCTGTTCTTTGCTCTGCCGCTGCTGCTGTCATCGTAGTACTAATTGTTGTCATGGCAGTGGTATTCGTACTCCTGGTTACTGTTGTCGATACGTTGCGATTGTCGTTCAGCATATTCATAGCTGTTGCTGTAGCTGCTATTGTGCTCATTGCTGATATAGGCGTTGTGGTGTCACCGTCTTGAGCCCTGTTGTCAGGAGGGTTATTACTCTCTAGCCACTGTCTGGGTGAGCTGTGGTATAACGGTGCTCCTGTTGCCATATTCGTAAGTTCCATATCGGACCTGTGCTCGTGATATGGTCATTAGCGCTCAAGAATTTGACTTTTCGTTGAGGAGGACAATCGCGAGAACGCTCTATTTGCCAGTAGCACTTTCGGCAATTTCGCTGCTCTTATTAAGGTTGCTATGTCTTCTGGTACGGTAGCCTCTACGAAATCTGTTGCAGTGTCGTCACCGCACAATCGCCTGATTAACCTATCTATGTTCCGAGATTGATCGCTTTCTACTCTTAATTCTAAATCCGTAAGAACATCTACTACGCTTTCCTCTGGCATTTTGTATGCCCATGTTGCTACTTGTTGTGTCACGTTGAAGTGTCCAGCGCTGGGATTATCCATTTTCTTCTTTATTGTTTTCTTATGCACTGTAGTAAATTATATAACGCTAACCGAAATCCGACGAAATATATATATATATATATATATATATATATATATATATACTTCTGAACCACGAACGAGAGAGAAAAGGAAAAGAAAATCTAATCGTTTGTTCGGCGAAAAAAAATTCTCACTCCCTTTGTTAGTAAAAGAAAAGAAACAATATTCAATTGTTTTTATTTATTTTATAAGTGGTCTCAGTCTACAATCATCATCAAATCTGTACTTGACTTGTACAGGGTAAACTAGTGATTTAAGTGCGTTAAAAAAAAAACCAATTCGAACCGTAAAGGGCACGGAAATGATAAAAAAATTTCTTTGATTTTCTCCTATATTAACCGCGCAACAATTTAATTGTTTATTCGAGCAATCCGCAGAACTAAGAGCTCCTAATTCTATTTTCTTCTTCTGGAGATTCCCGAGAATATTCCTTCGTTTCCTAATTACTTTATAATAAAAAAAACTCTATTATTCTCGTATTCAACCGGAGAGAAAAGTAAGAGAAACCAAACGCTCGCCGCAATGTCAATAAACACTCACGCCGAAGTGTTTTCGCCTCGCTTGTACCTTTGATTTTGACTTTGACGAACTTTCTCGAATTCATGCGTGTCGCTCTATTTTCCTTATTGTATTCGAGAAGCAACTGCGCGTTACGCTAAACAATCCATACTCTAATAAACAAAAGGCCATTAACGAATGGGCGCCAATATAACGGGGTAAAGCTTTCGACAGCAATCGCGCAGAAGTTACCTGCGTGCAATACAACTGCTGTCGTGGGTATAATCTCGAAATAATCGAGACAAGGTCTCGTTTCCTCGGGATGCACTCGAGGTTTGCAGTAGACCGGCCGAGGTCAAATATGGCTAGCTGCAGGATACATGCACGAGTATCGTGAAGCGATACCCGTACCCGCGGAGGCGGCAGGGAACTTATTTTAGAGGAGACGGGAAGCGGGTCCGCAGAAATGACTCCGAACTCAATCGTTAAATTTACAGAATAGACGAAAATCTTATCCGTACTCAAAATAGGGTACACGAGCACACACGCGGGTGTTCGAGACGCAGGTGAGCGACGTAGTCAGAGATCGGGAGAGAGCTAGTGAGAGAGACAGAGAGAGAGAGAGAGAGAGAGAGAGAGAGAGAGAGAGAGAGAGAGAGAGAGAGAGAGAGACAGAATCTGACACTTACAATTGGTAGTTCCCGCTCGCTCTCGGGAATGCTCGAGCCCATGACGTCTCCTTTGCAGGCAAGTTGGCGTAGTCTCTCGCTCTCCCTCTCCCCACTCACTGTTGCGGTGTATTCCCTCCCGCAGCTCTGCCGCTACTCACCTGTAACATGTAACTGGTTTACATTAAATAATATAATAATTGTATGCTGAGGAGATTATGACGAGTTAACAACGTTCCTCATCATAATATATATATATATATACTTATATTATATAGTTGTTAGGGAGATACTACAGCAAATTTAAGCGTAGAGTTTAATAATATTTGATAATCGCATAACAAAAGTCTTCATATAAAAATAAACAAAATTGTAACTAAATTTCATTTAAAAGGAATAATAGCAAAATTAGACATTATTCTTATGTTCAATTATTTTTGTTAATATACACAATGTTTTGAATATAAACAAGAGTTTATAATCATTGCGTTGCATATCCATTACCCACCATCCCGGACCTACTATTATTATTATTACTTTTTTCATTTAAAATCAATTTTCTCTTTATATTATTCGTTAAATAATAATTTAAAGTAAAATCAATTTATTTCAAATCTGAATTCGGATCCACGGTTCAGATTTGCAAATATTTATTACTTTGTCTGATAAATATTAGACTTATTATTTCTTTCTAATATTAAAAAGCATCAAGGACCAGTAAGAAGAAGTGATAAGCGTTTCAATCTGAGACAAGTGTACTGCTGACGTCACTATTTACTCTCAAACACACACACACACACACACACACACATACATATGTAAAGACTAGCACTGCACACTCATAAGAAACAATGCATAAAGTGTAATTTGTAATGATGAGATTTAGCATATGTATATGGGAATGTCAAGAAGTAGGGGGCAGTCAATGCAACAGATCATAGAAATATAAAAATGCATGAATAAGTTAGTGTAAGACTTATATAAATGAATGTATGCACGATTTAATTTTACTTTAATATATTTTTTCAGGGAATGTCAACACTTTTGGCTGTTTCTGCTATAAGTTGGATGTCACGAAAATGTAATTTACCTCGACGTGCTGCTACTGCAGTTATAGTCTTGACGTGTGCAGCATATACTCAGGCTATACTAGGTATATTGACACTTTTAAATCATGTGCCTACTTATTTAGCAGCGTTGCATCAATCTGGTAGTCTTCTACTTTTGAGTTCCGCAATATGGCTGTGCCATGAAATAAAATATATTAAAAAATTGGCAAAATAAAATAAATTAATTTTTGTATGTAACAAAGTATCTTTACATTATAAGAAAAATAAAATTCTCTTTGTTGATTATTTTTTCAATCAATACCCTTATTATTTAAAGAATCATCTTTAATAGTATCGCAGAAAACAAAAGATAATTTTTAAGTTGAAAGATGCATATGTCTTTATTATTTTTTAGTGTAAAATATTGTGCTTGCAAATGACTCTTTTTAGCAAAGTCGTTAATCCATT
The DNA here is from genome assembly GCA_024372645.1 of Trichomalopsis sarcophagae. NCBI lineage: Eukaryota > Metazoa > Arthropoda > Insecta > Hymenoptera > Pteromalidae > Trichomalopsis > Trichomalopsis sarcophagae. The sequence goes on along the minus strand of QLSS01000155.1, from coordinate 165,194 downwards.
TTATCTATACAATAATATATTAAAGCCGCTACCAATTTTTCGGTACGTAGCTTCCTCCAACTAAATTTATAGTTCCGATAGAATCTAGAATATTGTTTAACTATACAGTATATTAATGGTCTTTTAAAATATTTTTAATCCTAATTATTTACTGAAGGAGCAATTTTCTTAGCAAAAAACTATGGTAATCAGAATGATCCGATCAAAATTTTTAAAATGGGAAAAGGGTGACACTTAGAGGGGTGGGGTGACAGTTACAGTGGCCGATTAAAACGAAGTATATACAAAAAGCGTGTCGGACACCGGTGATTGGCAAAAAATTTAAATCTTAATTTCTTAAATAACATAGGGTCTTCAAATCCGCAACTATGAATTTTTTTTTAACATTCTGAACTTTAGTCAGCGAGATTGACAAAAATAGTAATTTTCACTTGTACATGTATACAGGGTGAGAGACAGAGAATTCGAATCTTAATATCTTTTAAACCAAACTGTTTCATAAGCTGCAAAAAGAAATTAGCCATAGTAAGCAAAGAAATATCTTTTCCCAGAGTTTCAAGTCAATTAAAGCCCTTTTACTCCCGTAATCGTACAAAATAGAAAACCACCTTTTTTTTCGATTTTTAGCTCAAAAACTAGTCACCAAAATGGCTTAAAATTTTTACAGAAGATAGATATCATCGTTTTATATTGCCATACATTTTTTGGGATGTTTTGTAATTTAGTTTTTATAAGATATTAATTAAACGGAACGGTCAATCTGTCAAAAAGTAGGCAAAAAATATTTTTCCGCATTGCTAGTGATTAATGTAGCATGATAAATATAATTGTTTACTGCTTCCTGGCTGGCATCTACTTTAGGCCACGCGTGATTAAATAAACTTCCGTGGCAATAGTCGGTTTGACACCTAGTAAATTAGAATTGAAGCAGGCGTAGAGTGTGAGTGTGTGAGTGTTGCTAGATCGAAGCACAATGTCGTAAGTGTAAAAATTACCCTTAATTGCTACCTTCCTAAAAAGCCTTGTAAAAGTAATTTTTTGCGTTTGTGTAAAAACATGTAGAAAGTGTATTTTAATGCATTTTTAGTCGAAAAATAGTGTTTTTGGAAAATGTCCGTACGGATATATGTGTGTTCGTTCGTATGCACCTGTATATTAGCTTCTACTCAGTGGATTTTAATCCACCAAGTTTCATTTTCTTCGTTTTCACTAATACATAGTGGGAAAACAATATATTAATAATTTACAATAACTTACATTGTGTGGACGCCTTTTTTATAGTCATTTTTTAGTTTTAAGGTTACAGTTTTTACTAATAAAGTTATTGGAAAACTCAATAAAAGTCAATTGCCTTATATGTATCTAAAGAGAATAAAATTATTTATCTTATTACCGCGAAAAATGTACATCATTCGTCGTTCGTCGTTCTTTTATTGTATACTATAACGCGCAATTTTTTGAAATCGTTTTAACTCAAAAACTAAATGTTTGACCTTTCTAAAAAACACATGATTAACGAAGGTTATTAGAACTATACACTACTTTGATTTTAAGCCATTTCATGGAGCAGATCCGAAGAAAACATCAATAATTAAAAAAGTCGTTTTTCTATAGCGCATGATAACTGGAGTAAGAAGGTAACCGTATAACTGAAAACTGCATCGCTTGGATCTCAGTTTAACGATTATAGCTATGCGAGGGAAAGACATGAGCAACGTTCCTCTGGAAAATTATCGCATCCTTACTACAGAGGGTAGGGCCGACTTTTGATCATCACCTGTAGAGCCTGATGATCCTCGATTATATAATCGATCGTCGAGTCTTTCCTTATCCCTTATATTAACTCTCGGGTTTCAAACAATTTATGCGGTTCGCGATTAACAACACTCGGGCCGTTTCAGTGTGGTTCCTTGAATATTTCTTTATGTCTATATAATATTTCTATACATCTATTATATTTAATCCGGTAAGGAGATTTTTACGTTATAGCAAATAGTGATCATCTAGAGTATACATTTCTTTAAGATAATATTTTATTTTGTTGTAGTGTATTATAATTTTAGGAAGATAGACCAAATGAAGAGGTCTAAATCAAGATTTTCATTTTCTTTTCTTTTGACTCTTACAGCAAACTGAAAAGTAATCTTCAGAATGACAATTTTATATATTGTATTGTTCAATTGTCTCGTGTAAGACTACAATTATTATGGTTTTGTCCGAAAATTATGTCCTGTTGCCGAAACGGTGACGAGTACCTGTCTATGGTTGCGACAATTCGTCTCAAGAGCAAATTTGAACGTTTAATTACAAGAACCAGATTTGCCTGGATTGCAGAGAAATTCGCATAATGAATTCTCAACAAGTATGTTTCAGCGGCCAGGTGCGAGAGGAACTTCCAAAAGGTCTAGGGCATTTGATATAAAAAATTAGAGCTATCGCCAGACGTAAAATTTGGTTGGATAAGTATTCAGATATAGGATCTTAATACCAACATTTTCTGGAGTTCAATAGTGAATTATGAGTCAACACATGTGAAGAGCGAAGGAGATCAAGAGCCCACATCGTTGTTATAGCCAGTTCACCGAGTACAACGACCACTACGATTGTCACAACGACGCACTATGGGTCAAATTGGATTGGCGAATTTCGATCTCTTACTGTCATACCCAAGGAAGGAAGTGTTGAGATATAGTATATATTTGTACTGTATAGTCTGCTAGAATGAGCGAGCGCGCTAACGAGTGTGATAGGATACGTACACATGTAAGCTTCCCCTCTCCGCGGTATGTATGCTAGAAGTATTAGACTAATAATTATACTTGAAACACGTGGTCTAGTGCTAGCATAGAGCATTTGAGTTTATGGGTAACAAAAAAAAAGCCGGAAACAAAAAAAGGTTATAAAAACTGAAAAGCAAGATTCCAAAAATCATCGAGAAAGAATAATTAAACTATATGCTGAATACGTTGCAAAATCAATTTAGTTATATTGGTGATTTGATTGATGCATTAAAGGAAGAAGATCTAACAGTAGCTTATGTGAAGAATAAGATTCAAATTGCTGAAATGTAAAATAATAACGATCATGATTATAGAAGAACAAATGTTTTTGCTGCAAAGAAAAACCAAAAGGAAAACTGCTTTAAGTGTTGAAAAGCAGGGCATTTTGCCAGAGTGCTAAAATGGCAGACAAGTGGACACAATGACGGAACATCGCGAGACTCGATACGTGGTTACAGCCGAGGCAGAGGAGGAAGAGGAAGCTACACCAGAGGACGTGGAAACTTCCGCCAGCCACAGCAGCAGCAGCAAGGAGCCAGTGCAGGGCAGCAAATAGAATCAGGTACGAGCGTGTGGGAAGCTACAGCGTACGCAGCGCAAAATATAGGTAAAAACAAGTTAGTTGACGAAATTGAATGGTTGCTTGATAGTGGTTATACGGACCATATTATAAATGATGAGTTATTTTGGAAAATGTGTAGAATTAAAGAAACCTGTAAACTAAGGATCGGATCAATTGGTCGGCGGAGAATGATGCTGAAGAAGAAGAAGAGCAGCAGCGTTTGGAGAGAGAGAAGCAGCGGGAGGAGAACCACGGGCAAGAGAAAGATTTGGAGAGACCGGAAGCCCAGAAGGCAAAGCAGCTGCCGAAAATCATCGCTGTGGACAAATTGAAAAACCCTCTTAACTTGCCCGCTAATCCAGAAAAGAATGCTTGGTTAAGACCTCAAGAGCTGAGAGAATGGTTCCAGTTGACCGAAGCACGAGCAAGCGGAGCTATTCCGAAAGGATTTGGCATGCTGCGCCGGTCTCTGGGAGAGATACAGCAGGTGGCGGCAGTAACAGTGTGCTTGTAAGAAACCGAGGAAGAAAACAGGCCCAAGACTAGAAGCGAGGAGTCTAAAGAGAGTGAGTCTGCGAGGAAGGAACTGGATAGCTACCTGTGGGAAGGATCATCCCCATCCAACTCGCTCTCCATCCAGAAGATCGTGGAGAGCCCGGAGAAGCAGTCGCGAGCAGCACGAGTACCGCCTACCATGTGTGCAGTAAATCACGCGCTAGCTCTGCTTGTACTGCCTATAGAAGTAGAAGCGGCAGCGGAGCCCATGGAGTGTGACAAGGACTGGGACAGCGGGATAGCAACTCTCCCTCCAGCACTCGCACCAGGCATTCCGAGCTCGTCGAACGTGGACGAAGGGAGACATCAGCCGCGATGAAGCCGAAACCATAGCAGGCAGAAGAAACGGAGGGAACCGAATCCCCGTCGGCAACTAACCAAGGACGACTATTTCCCGAAGTACCTAGACTCCCGGGAGAGCTTGCCTGCAGGTCCGCAAATACGGAAATTGACTCAGGAGGGAGCGTTTCAGGTGAGGGCCGACGATCGGGAGGACACGAGCGACACCGTATCCGGTGAAGACGGCTGAAGTGATGTTCGGCGAGCTGGTACCGATACCTACCATACCGACGCTCAACCCACCGGCGTGCTACAATTGCGGTAGAGTTGGGGTGGATCTTACCTCGTGCACTCGCTGCGCCGAACCTTACCGGCGATACATGGAGAAGCAAAGGGAGAAGAGCTCAGACCGGCATGAGGGTGATAGAAGAGGATTGTCGGCGCCACGAAACGTCAAGAGAAGCTTCCCTAGGGATTCCTTAACGGAGGAGCCACGTCGCGATATGCGCAGCCGACTGGGGAATCGGTCTTCCCGAAGAGAAGGCCACGAGGGAAGAACTGCCTGGCGGGAGTGAGCGGGAAAGAAGCATCAGAGATGAGCGATGGAGAGAAGAGAAGGACGCGAAGACAGAGGGAAGAAAGAGAGCTCCAGAAATATTTAGCCGCCCGAGCAGCAACCCGTAGAGCAGAAGAGGCAAGAAGAGAGCGGGAGCAGAAAGCTGAAGAGGAGTGAAGGCGAGCCGAGGCAGAGCGAGAGGAAAATGAAAGAAGGCTGACAAGGGCTGCTCGCTTGAAAGAAGAGTGACGGCAGGCGAAAGCAACCAGAGTCGAGAACGAGAGACGACGGGCCGAGGCCGTTCGCCTCGAAGAAGCAAGGCGCACAGCTGAGGCCGCTCGAAGAGAGGATGATATGCACTGGGCTGAGGATTTACGGAGGAGATTGGACCTACAGGAAGAGACTGTCCTACGGGCCGAGCTGTTGAGGCAGTTGGAAGAGCGTCGTGCCGGGCTGTACAACGGAACAAGACCAGCGATGGTCCCTGGCCCATTTTCTTTCCAGATAGGATTATCTGGTGGAAAGGGGTTTGTGGAACCGGCAAATTATCACCCAGCCGAAGAAGGACGGGCCCGACCTCCCCGAGACACCGTTCTGGAAACTATCATTATCTTGGATAGGCTACAAGGAGTCTCGGACGGAATGAGAGAGCTGGTGCTCAGAAAGGTCTATGGGGGCAATTACGAATTGCCGAGGAGGCAGAAGTGGAGAGTATGGGAAGGAGCTCCACAGAAAGTAGATTCATGGAGTAAGGCAAAGATGAGAAAGCATACGGAAGGTAGAGGGAAGTAATCAAGGAGAGAGAAGCGACAGCATGGAGCACCGGGGAACAAAATCAGCCACAGGGATGATCCAGCTGAGCCAGTGCACTCGGAGCAACGCGAGAAGCTGAGAACAGGAGTCGCAGGAGACAAGGCCCATCGGGCCCGGGTAAGTGAATAGAGTTGAGTAGAAAGTTAACCAGGGAAAAGGCTAGATATGATTAACTGAGGATTAATCCAATCTAGGGGAGGGGAATTGCAACGGTGCGATATTCGTTGTAAGGCCGCTCTTCCCCGGGTAAATAATAATTGCTTTTCGCAATTATTCACTGCGATTTTCTTTGTTTATGTGCTAATGGAGAAGTGAAGTAATGTCAACATGAAGACAAGGAAATTTGAGCGAATCGCCGACAAGCGAGGAATAGTCGGAAGTTCGCAGAAGACCAGCGAGAGGAGAGGATTCCGGGAAAGAGTGTAGCTGGCAAAGTGTAGCTCTGCTGCGACAGAGCATCAAATTCTTGTCCGTGTGTGTGTGTGTGTGTGTGAGAGAGAGAGAGAGAGAGAGAGAGAGAGAGAGAGAGA
>QLSS01000155.1:114702-141762 GCA_024372645.1 Trichomalopsis sarcophagae | reverse complement strand
GCGTTATCTTTATAGTACAACTCTTCGCAATTACTCTGGTGTTGATTATATCATTGAAGAAGTGAATAAACAATTAAAAGTTCGTATAGACAATTTTCCAGATGGATTTTCATCTACTGTAAACGATGATGGAACGTCAAAGAGTAGCTGAAGAGCTACACAAGCCAGCACGCCGGCGATACAAGAGAAGAAAATATGACATACGTGGAATAGACGAGACTTGGCAGGCTGATCTTGTAGAAATGATACCATATTCTAAAGAGAATAAAGGTTTTCATTACTTACTCACTGTCATAGATATATTTTCAAAGTATGAATGGGCCGTGCCAGTCAAGTCAAAGAGTGGTAACGATGTTACTACAGCTATGAAGTCAATACTGAAAGAAGGACGAGTACCGAAGAATCTACAAACTGACCAAGGAAAAGAATTTTACAATTCAATTTTTCAAAAACTTATGAAAAAGCACAATATACACTTATACTCTTCGCATAGTAATCTTCATGCAAGTATATGCGAACGATTCAATAGAACGTTAAAAAATGCAATGTGGACAGAATTCAGCAAACAAGGAAGCTATAAATGGTTGGATATTCTACCTAACTTGCTCAAAGCATACAATTCGAGAAAACATCGGACAACAGGAATCGAGCCTGAAAATTTTACACTGGCAAATGAGCGAGAAGTCAAGAGACGTTTTCCAAATGAAAAGTCGCCAGTGAAAAAACCGAAATTTAAAGTAGGAGATAAAGTACGAATAAGTAGGATAAAAAATGTTTTTGAAAAAGGTTATACGCCAAACTGGTCAACGGAAATTTTCACAATAACGCGAGTTGCAAAAACGGATCCAGTAACTTACCACCTCAAAGATTATTATGATAAACCCGTCTCTGGTGGCTTTTATGAAACAGAAATTCATAAAACTATGTATCCGGAAATTTATTTAGTAGAAAAAGTTTTAAAGAAAAGTGGTAAACGCGTATATGTTAAATGGTTAGGATTTAGTGACAAGCATAATAGTTAAATAGATAAAAATGAGATTGTATGAATTATTCAAGGTTCAAATAAATAAGAAAGCAATTGTTATTATATTTAATAATGTATTTATTCATGTAAATTGCACACAAGTGTTTCATTATTTTAGCATGTGGTGAACTTGAAAGAAGTTCCACCCTGATATGTTATAAATAAACTAAGTTTATTTGCCGTGTTAGAGAGATTATTGAAAAATTCTTGATCTTTCAAGATTGCTGATGAGATCTTCCCAGGCAGAAATATTTGAAAGCTGTCATTGATCTCAGCCACGATCTTTGTGCCGAATCTCGTCTTTACTTCCTTGAGTGCAGTCACTATGTACTCATGATCTTTTTCCAAATCCGTGACTTTCTTCTTAGGCAAGAACTCACGCTCAGCAATCTTGTTGAGTGCAGATAGATCCATTCTGAAATGTAAAAAATAAGAATTTGTGTTAGAGAAAAGATTTTCTTTGAGAACAAAAAAATAGTGAAAATCAGCTAAGAACTTACTTGGAAATGTTAAGTGAGTCTTGGTTTCTTCTCGAAAGGAAGGTCATTTTTAAGCTCGACTGCTCGAATGTGCTCTTCACCGTGGTGCGTCGGTTCATATAGCCCATTCCCCACCATGATGTCTGCCCCTTCCATCGCCTCTTGTAGAATATCCCTTCTATCGGAAGATGCCTCCTCCATCGATGGATTCCATTCGTGCATTAGCTCCTTACAAACATCGTATTGGATAATGATTTGTTCATCTGTATCGTTATAAAGTGTCATCCCCACTCGTGCTGCACTGTTTTCATTGGTCACTTCGTTCCCCCTCTCCATTGCTCTCTCGCTTTCTTCTTCAGTATTGGTCGCTTCATACCCCTTCTCTATCTCCCCCACTCTTTCTTCTCTTATATCAGCCATTTTTTCATTCCCCTCCATTTGAATTACAGCCAGCGCCATCTGTTCCTCAATAATTCGGTAATGACCCCAAGGCAAAGTGTCTGTGCTATGAGGTAATAAGTATCTTTTATCATCATGCGGACTTAGTGCTATTTTATTCTGTTTTTCAGTATGCACTACATGCAATTTAGAGCGAATGTTGCACTGCTCACGTTTAACAATAATTTGTTCAAGACATTTTCGATAATCTTCGAACGTGATTGTTTTCTTGACAACACTCGATTTTATGCCTTTGGCTTTCTTCACAGTCTCAGATCCATCTATTAAAATACTATACATTTTGCTACGTAAACCAATAAATTCCGTCATAATCTTGCCACAGCATTCATCTTTCATTAATCCAGGCACTTTTTTATTGACACGCGGGATTCCAAATTGATTGTTCTCTTTGTAATCAGAAGTATCAAATTTGTGCAAGTCTTCTTTCATTATTTTATACATATCCACGTCAACAACTTCATATATCAGACTATCTGTGTCGGTGTAAAGGAGTTTACATTTTTCCCCAAGTCGTCGCTTCATATATGAATAATGAAAATCGTATAACAATGTTTTAGACAAATCGAGAATGCTGAGACCAACGTATATTGGTTTTTTAATTGTAATACTTGTTCTCTTTAGCTGTATAGCAACCAAATTTTCATCAAAGATAGCACAACTATGGAAATTTGGTTGAGCTATACGTGCTTCTGCTCCATATCGACCAGTGAATTTATTCACTAATCGCACATCAACGCGAGATCGTTCTCGCTCGATGCACTTACCATATACTGCATTAATTAATAACTTGTAGAAAAGCTTTTCAAACTCATTCTTGGCCTGCTTTCTCTTCTCTGTATTAAATTCAACATATGTTTTGAGCCAAGGCTTCTGCTCAAAACTCAGAATCCTATGCACTTTTTTAAGTCGAAGTCCATTATCTAATACCTGTTTTAACGCAAGATAATGAATGACATACCTTTTCTTATCATTCAAAGTAGTCAACAGTTTCTTTTGCTTTGAGCCAGGGGGTGTACGATGCTCTGCACAAAAAGGCAAATCTTGATGATCATCATGTATTTCTTCAGGATACTCTAAATCTACTTCAGCAAAGTAGCCTGTATCAGAGTCTGGTGGTGCATTGAAAAAATTTGAATTCGTTTCATATTCGATCCATTTAAATTTTCCCACTGGTAAATATTGCACCATGGCCCATCCATAAAGATTATTAATATCAAAATATAAGAGTGTCTTCGTTTTCTGATTCTTATAGTATGATGGTCCCATGTACGGATTGTTCGCCTTAGCATACCGATTGCAACATTGACTTATTCCTCCTCGAATACCTGCTTCAATAAACATCAGCATATCTATATCTGTAAGAAGCTCCAATTCCACTTTTGTCATTTTTAGAGCTGCTGAAAATGTGAGACCTGGAGTCGTGTAAAAGTGTGCAGGACATAAACTATACGCTTTCAGGGATGTCTCTCGAAAACTTTCGAAGACGTCAGCTAATAATAAAACACCTGTTTTCAAGTACAAATCTGAATATTCACCCAAAGTTTTTATAGTAAACATATTCCATACTGTAACAGCATGGTGATAGTCTTCGTCAATAATATGAGAATCTGTTAGTTTATTGTAAAACTCATTCTTCTCTGGCAGTTTTGTAGTCATCAACTTGTCCAATCCATCTACGAAATCATATGGAAATATACCTTTTCGTCTAAGAAGATTGATTTGCTCATCTGTAAATCCATCATTTTTAAACTCATTCACTGGTATCGGCACGGTTTCCAAATATGATGCAAGCTTTTCCAACGATGATGGTAAAAAACGCCATGAATCTATAAATCTAAAACCGATTTCACAGTCATCTATATACTTCGTAAATGAAATATATTTTTCTTTGTTGTGAGGTATCAGAGATACTCGTCCCTTCATTATTGTAGAAGTAGCAATCTCTTTCAAAATGAAGTGTGTATCATAATTGAGGTTATGAAAGATAACCGGCACAAACCTCGAATCCTTGTAATTTAAATTGCATGAATTGTGAGCTGCACCTCTGAAACTAAATAGAAAACAAGTCTTACATGCTGTACAGCATTTAAGTCAAATATTTGTATACATTAAAAACTAACGTACCGTCCTGTTAGATGACAATGGTCTCGTACTGCGAGTTCTTCACTTTTGATAAGCTTTCGGCATATATGGCAAACAGTTGACTTCCGAAAAGATAATTCTTCTAGATCTGTAAGTCTCATTGGTTTTGGATTTTTGTAGAGTAGATCAATCTTTTCACTAATTTCTTTCAGTTCTCGAACAAACCATTTTGCCGGTGTCTCTTCATCTTCATTTTCTTGTCTGTATGATTTATAAACAGATAAACTATCATCAAAGCTGCACTTTATATAATAGCCTATGCTATATGCTACATGAAGCTGAAAAGCATTTTCATTTTCTGTAGGCTTTAACAAACATTCAAAATCTGCATAAATAACAAAAGGAACTGTTTCACTTTTATTGTAATCTTCAAATTTAAGAATGTTATTCTTAAAGTCAGGCAAATTAATTCGACATTTATTTAAATTTTTGCAATCATTTTCGTGCATTTCTAGCCTTTCTTCACAGTAAAATATTTGTAAACACCTTTCGCAGTGGTATGATTTTACATGAGATTTACTTAATTGAGTGCTTAAAAGTCGAGACAGATATTTAATCCAAACGTAGTGGTATTCAGGCAAGCTTCCGCCATCATCATGATTATTTTCTTCATTTTCATCTATGAGAAGTAGATTAACATGTTTTTCTTTCTTTTCTTTTGTAATATGGCATGGCGATACTTCAAACTTTGAATTGTATTTTTTTAATATGTATACATTTATTGAAATATCATTTAATTTTTCGAATTTCGGAACATCTTTGAGTTTTACTGGAAATTCTATATCACCGAAGTTCAGCTCGTTCTCATACAAACGATATTGATTAACTCTATTAGGATTAGTTTCACTAGGATGCAATGCCGAAAGTATAGCATACTTGAAACATTGATTATTATTATTACGAACATTAACACATGCCTTTTTCTTTTCTATAAACTTTGGAAGTGGAATGAAGGAACTCCCCTTGATTGGAGAATATTTTTTCATGTTGATACACAAACTGATAATACTCGTCAGGGTCCAGCCAGAATCTTTCTCCTGGAATTCTTCAAGCTGGGTGAGAATAGGTTCTTTGATATGATCCTTGAACCATTCTTCCAAATTCGTTGACATGAATGCTGTAACACTTTCACTTGTAAAATATTTAATGTCTGTCGTTTCCTCACCATTTTTTTGCATAGAAAATTCTGCGATAAAGTCAGAATTTATTTTCACAGCGTTATATTCCTTCAAGCAATCTTCTACTTTAACCTTGAAGAGCTTTTGCGCATCGTTCAAAAAAACTTAGAATGTCTACATGCTTTATGTTTACAACTACACCTGTTCTAATTCGATGTTGAAACGCTGATTCTACGTCTCGCCACTCAACTCTAGCTTCAGTTGCTTCTGATTGTAGACCACCTCCTTGCTGAAGATGTTGTTCGAGTTGAACTTGCACACATGAAAGATGTGTCATACAAGTTTGATATTTCTGCTTTTCTCCTCTTGCAAGATTAGCTTTGTCAATTTTTTCGTTCAATTCCTTTATTGTGGAATTGCACATGTCCAGCCAATAATGAATATCATTATTGCTCATTTCATGTATATTTCGCAAAGTATCACGCACTACTTCAACAAGGCGTTCAAAAAGTTGAAATGAAGCCATATTTACTTTTTTCACTTATCACTCACGAAACAGAATTATATAAAGAACTAGTTTCGTGTACTGTAGTAGACGAAGTCTGCTCCTCACAGTAAAATTTCTTGCTTTATATGGACGAGACCACGAAAGAAACTACCAATGAATAGGAAGTTTGACAAGGAGAAGGGATTTTTTTTTTTTTTTTTTGAAGGGATGGATTTTCCATCTTTGCTCCAATGAGAAGTGGTCATCTTCGACATTGAAAAGCTGAGGAGCAAGTCATGACGAGGAGAAGAGATATTTTCTTGGGAGGGGATGAATTTTCTATTTTAGACCAATGAGGTCTATGCTTCTTTTTGACAACCAATTGTGTGACAACCAAGGTGGAGTTTCTTCTTATATAAGCAGGATGACAAAATTCATCTGTTCATTTACAATAAATTCGTCTTATAGAACTAACTGTACGAAGCTGCAAAATGACTGAAATGTGTGAATACAAAAAGATGTTTCAAAATACCATACTGAAATATCCGGAAGAAAATGTTTATATTGTTGACATACAAGGATTTCAAAGAATTGCTGCAGATACTTTCATTTTCAAGGAAATTAGTTTTCTCAACATAAGAAAATTAGCTTTACCAACTGCTTACCTCTTCAAGTCTCCAATGCCGTGGGAAGAACTTACTGAGGAAGAAAAATGTATGATACATTGGCTAGAAAAAAGTCACCATGGAATTGAATGGAATTCTGGTGACATTCCATACCATCGACTTCAACATGTCTTACAAATCTTTACACGAGATGTTAAAAAGATATTCGTTAAGGGAGAAGAGAAAAAACTGTGGTTGAAAAATTATTTACCGAATACGTAAGTATTTATACATTCCTTCAGTTTTTTTCATGCTTTTAATACTTCAATTTATCCAACATTATTTTTTTTCAGTCTAATATGTAATGTCGAAGATCTTGGATGCCCTCCGCTCGAGAATATAAAAAGTAATAAAAATTATTTTTGCTTGCACCATCATCTTTCTATTAGAAGAAAACCGTCGTGTGCCGTCCACAATGCTCTTTCAATAAGAGCATGGTTATTAAATTATCTGTCTGAAAAATTTAGTCAAGACGAAGTTGATAATTATTGAAATGTACTACGAAAAAAAATTATTGAATAAAAATGATTTATTATTAATTTGTCAATTTATTTACTTAGACTAAAATGAAGACAAAGAACAGAGTAATTGAATTTAAAAATCATACCTATATTTTTCTAAAATATTTTACAACTTTTCTAAAAATTTCGCACACCTATCGTTAAATAAAACTTTGAATTTTGGGAAAACTCCCGCCAGTGTCCATCGTAGATTAACCGGAGCTGACGCGCATGCGCATCAGCGTCAGTTAACCAACGGTCAGCGCTTTTTTTTTTTAATTATTTTTTTTATAATTTTTATAAATTTTATTTACATTTACATGATCTATTATTATTTCATCATCAATAATTCTTGGTAAATTGCGTTGTTGCTGTGGTCGCTGCTGTTGTTGTTGTTGTTGTTGCTGCTGCTGCTGTTGCTGCTGCTGCTGTTGCTGCTGTTGCTGCTGTTGCTGTTGCTGCTGTTGCTGCTGCTGCTGTTGTTGCTGCTGCTGTTGCTGCTGTTGCTGCTGGTGCTGTTGTTGCTGCTGCTGCTGTTGATGATGTTGCTGCTGATGTTGTTGAGTGCTGCTTTTGACAGCACTCATAGCACTACTTTTGGCAGCACTCATAGTGCTTGCATTTTTGCCGACACTGGTGGTCTTCTTCAATTGTAGGAAGCTGCGTCTCAGTGCTGGTCTTGCTACTTCTGAAAAAATAAAACAAAAGAAAAAATTAAATAAATTTATTGTAAAAAATAAATAAAACATTAATTAAGATTTAAGCAATTTTTTTTACCTGAGGAGTCCATTGTTGATGATCCCGGGTTTGGTGTCGTCTCTCTCTCTCTTTCTTACTCTCTCCCACCTTCCTCTTTTGCTCATTTCCCATTTGTTCTGTAAAAGAAAGAATAAAATTATTATTATTTTTTAAAAAACATAAGGTGATATAAATTTATTATAAATTAAATATTTACCTGTTGCTTTCCTCTTCTCAATCTTGGGAATCGGTCCAAGATCGCGTATGCTTTTGCGATTTTGGACCGATATGCACGACGCACAACTCGAAGATGTTCCGCTTGAACTAGAACTCGAACTAGACCTCGAACTTGAACTCGAACTCGAGCTCGAGCTCGAGCGCGACCGTCTTCTTCGGGTCGCCGAGGATTGCCGAGGCTGCTCAGCCGTTGGTGATCGCCGAGGCTGCTCAGCCGTCGGTGATCGTCGAGGCTGCTCAGCTGTCGATCGCCGCGGCGGATCAGCCACAGAGGATCGTCGAGGCAGGTCAGCTGCCGGCGACCGCCGCGTCAGATCAGCCACCGAGGATCGTCGAGGTGGGTCAGCAGCCGGCGATCGCCGCGATGGGTCAGCCACCGAGGATCGTCGAGGCGGGTCAGCTGTCGGCGATCGTCGCCGCGCCAATTGTTGCAAAGCAGCATTTGGTGGTTGTGGCACTGAAACATTAAAAAAAATTCAAATAAATTAATTAAAAACTTTAGAAATTCGTGACTTTAAAGTGGATTAATAAGAAAATTGACTTACATGTTTCAACTACGTCTATTGCCCAGGACACGTAGTCTAGCATCGTCAGGAGAGTCGGTGCCTTGGAGATCAGCCAACGTATACGCTCCTGAGCATCCCGTAGACTGCGACGGCTCCGAGAAGGCTGCATTGGTGAACTTTTCTTCGAAGACATTTTCTTGACAGCTTGCAAGAAAACCTGGGACTGACTCTGGTGTATCTTGAGGGGTTATTTATACTCGAAGACCGGAGCACACTTTTCATTATTTTGCCGAAAATCCACTGATTTGCTGAGCTTCTTTTCCCACTACTTTCCTGAAAAGTCCTCTAATTGGAGAAAAATATCCCTCCCTTAATTTCAAAAACACCTCCCTTGACCATGCTCCTCCCCGTCAAAAAAGAAATTCATTTGACTTCGAGAGATAATCTATGGGCACTTTTGCAAACCTTTTCCAAAAAATAATTGATTTTCACCGTGGGTAGCGAAACAAAAAGAAAGGTCTTGCCGGTGGGCGTAGTTTCTAGATTCCTGCGACCCTCTTCGGTCACTTGTCAAAAAGCTAAAAGCCTTTACAATGTCCACTGCTAGCGAAACGAAAAGAAAATGGGAGGGGCATCTTCATAAAACTTATCGGTGTCTCTGCATCTTTTTGTGGGATTTTCTGCAGGCCACTAGGAAACTCTTCAAAGTCAGTACTCCGCGCTCTCAGCAGGTAGCGCAACAAAATAACGGATCTCCTGCCAAAAATGACTATCATAAGACCCATCGGTCTTGGTGCACGCCTCTAGGTTACACGTCAATCACTATAAGTATTGTTTGTCGTTCGACTCTAGTCCTATCAGCTCATGTTCATCTTCGGGCTCTCTGCAGGCCTATGGGTCTGAGTGCATTTTTGTGACCATTGTCTCTACGCCACTTGTCAATCGCTAACAGCGGATCTCTGGAAGGAAAACTGGCTAGCTTTTCTGAGAAAGCTAAATGGGACTGAAAATTAGGGGTGGTCCCACAAGCAGCCAATAGCATTTGTTGGCGGTGAGAAAACTTTGAATCGCTCATGCAAGGGAAGGGATTGAAAGAACGCTATAGGCTTTCAAAAAAAAAAAAATACATACGGGGGTAGACTGGAGATACTTTCCCACTCTCTCATCGGGTACTAAAACACTCTAAGAGGAGAGAGGGCGTTTTAGTATCTTGGCGAGAGAGAGGGGATCCCTACTCTTCCATCGGGTACCAAAACACTCTGAGAGGAGAGGGGGTGTTTTGGTATGCCTATGTTTTGGTATGCCTATAGCCTATCTACTTACATCACTAGATAAAAAGGGATCATTAGACCAATAATCTCTTTGACTTTTCCTTTTATTGAATGCTGAGAAAAGTATTATTTCTATAAATATATTCAAATCTGATATTGTTAGACTGCAATTATTCATCTTAGTTGATTCTATAATATAATTTTTAATTTCTTTGCAAAAAAATGTCTCAAATAGGTCAACTGGACTCATATTTTTAATGTCTTTCTTATGACTATTAGATAATAATATTTCATTTTCAACTTTGCAGGAATAACTTTTTTCTCCGTCAATCCATTTATAAATATATTCATTTTCCAATTTAAATTGATCATTCGTATAATTATTAGAAGTTTCTGCGTATGTACTCAGTAATAAGTTATCAATAGATTCAGAACCAGAATCTTCGTCATTCTGACCAGAACTGCCCGAATCATCTGGATTAGATACCAAAATATTATGATCATCGTTATCATCAGAATAATCTTCTTCAGACTCTGATTGAGATCTTATATTTCTCCAGCGTTTTGGAGCCATTACAATTTTAAAACTTGTAAAGCTAAATGCACAAGTAAAATATTAATGCTAATATTTAGAATACTAACAGTATAGTAGACAAAGAGTGAAAAAACTAAAGATTCTTCGAAATCGATTTATGAACATTCAATGATGATTCACTATTTTGAAATTCAGATAAAAACATTACAAAAGCTTTTGGCAAAATTCGGCAAATTGAATATAGTAATTAAATTCAGACTTTTTCGATTGAGAATTCAATATCGTTTATGAAACAATTCCAAAAGTTGCATAACTCAAATATTTTAAGGTTTTTGATTTTTTATTCAAAAACAAAGTGTTATATAAGAAAAAGTTAGAGAATAAAAAGTACTTAGAATTGACCAAGAAGTATATCTGAATTTTTTCGAGACGATTCGATGAATTTTTCCAATTTGTCATAAATTGCCAATTGGCAAAAATAAAAAAGTTGCTCAAAACTCAGTGAAAAAATTTAGACATATTCCTTGATTGATTCTATGCACTTTTTATTCTTATTGATTTTTTCGTCGAATGCATTATATTCAAGAAAAAAATTCGTGAAAGTTTGGGCAAAACTTTGCGCTTCAGGCGCCATTTTCTAGCCGCCATATTGAATTTCTGGTTTCGGGACCAAACTGAATTTAAAGTACAACTCATTTATGCACTCATAGTTGAAAAATAAAGTTCCGTCCTCAACGTTAACACAACAAGAAATTGGATTTAAAAAAAAAAAAGTATCGAAATTTTGCATTTTTTTATTTAAACGTCGCCATATTGGATTTTTGAATGAAAACTTCGCAATTCTGATACCAGAAATGAAAAGTAGAGAAAAAAATACTTAAGAAAAAGTATGTGATAGATTTACGGTTGAAAACAGAGTTACGATTTCTCTGTTTTGGACGTTAATGGGTTAAGTTTGAGTTGTGCTAGTCTAGCGTGAGTGAAATGAGTTGTGCTACTTATGACGAGGAATTTGAACAGTGCTACTCTTCGTGGGGAGCGAAGATATAAACACACATAAAATTGTTGCGTTTCATTGTATATAATACATTGAACACGGCTGCCGGTAATATTACCGGCCCTAAAAAGCGCGTATTTTAAAGCGTGAACGAAAATGTCAAACAATCGTATATGGGTCCATGTACGGGAAAGCCAATTTTGCCGTGATGCCTTCTGCCACAAACAACAATACGTGTCTCCTATTGGCAACGTCGCATGTGATGTTGCGCTTTTTATAACCAAAATTGCTGACGCTAACAATCATATACACTGTTGTTTTGACTCTAACTTCGTACCGCGGACTCTTAAATCTTCAGAGGGGGACAAATCGTAGGTTTTAGGATCAGGTATGCCTGGCGTGGCGATGGTCTAAAATAAAGTTTACTTCACACTGTTTATGTTGAAATAAATATTCATATATTCTTCAAACCCCCATTAGGGAACTAAACTAGTCCGTATACAAATTTGTTAGTGATACCGATACTAGGATTTACGCGTGCTTTTTTTCTTGGTTAAACAACGCTAATAATTAATAATCCTCACAATAGAGGCAATGACTTTACTCTGATAACAACGAACTTTTAGTATTAACTATTGTAACAACGAAAGCGTAGTCAAGCCTATCGTTCGTACGCGAATTATCAAAAATGGAGTCGGCGTCGCTTCAACGGACGCGGCGTCCCTCAAAATGGCGTAAAATCGTTATTCTATTGATGTAGCGTTGCACTCGTCCGGTCACTCTCGTAGTTGTGCTGAAAAACGCGAAAACCGACAGAACGTATCGATAAACACGGAATCAACGGCGCTCCTAGCGTGCTATAAGCATGAATACGTGTATTTCGCGGACGCAACGCTATAAGCTGGGTAACGACCACGACTACTCGCTTCGCGACGACGTCACTCGAACACTTTATTTGTGAAATTGGCTTACGGAATTGATTGTCGTTGAAACGTATCAGACTAACGCACTTTCTATACTGGATCTTCAGATCTACAGTGGCTAGAGGCGTTATCGTTATTAGAGCTGGATCGCTTAGCAATCAACAGCGGCTCTCCGCATTATTCCCCAACCGTTGCTGGATCATAAGATACTCAGCTGCTTTAAATTCACTTTAATAATGCTGGATCTCTTGATGATCGACAGCGTCGCTACGTTATTGTCGTTGCGCGGTATCTGGATCGATGTTCGATCAACAGACGGCTAGAATTATTACGGTCTTTCACTGGATTGCACTGCAATCGACAGTGTATCAATATTTATTCAATATGGCGGGATCAGTTTGATCTACCACGTCTCAACCTACTCGAGCGAATATCTAATACCGCACGTTACGCGATAATAATTCTGGTGGACACTACTGAGCCAACACTCACCGAACATTTAAGTAAAATCCAATATCAGATCAGTAACAACTTACTCGTCCTTTGATTTCACAACTCGACTTCTCCACTAATCTACTCTGCGTGCTATCTCCCTCTTAATTTACTCGGGTACTGGTACTCTTCCTCGAAAGCGTCCTACTCGGGTAAAGGTTGAGACAATTCTGATGAAGAAGGAAGTCTCCTTCTTCTCACTATCCTGCGGGTCTCCGGAAAAACCCTAATCCGCGCCCTCTATATCAATTAATATTTGCGCGAAATCAGCGGCGTCAATTACGCGGACGCTCTCTTCTTTAGCGTCCAATGAGCGAGAGAGGGAGACAATATAAGCATGTAATATATCGTATAGTCGTCATGTCGCTATAAAGTCATGAGTCAGTCACCAGGCAGGCGCGGTGCACTGGACTCTCATGGCTCGGGTAGTGGTGCGCGCTAGTGGTGTACATACGCTCCCCCAATAGTCGCATAGGTCTCGCGGTTGTACGTATATTCGCGCGCGAGCCTCTCTCTCCCTCTCGCATCGTCGCTATTCCCTCTCTCGCGGCCCGTCGCGCTATAGCGGAATGTACGTTGATGCGCGGCGGCGATGCGCACTCGTCAGTACGAATCTTACCGCGCGCGGTGCTCTTCTCGAGTGTGTTTCATTATTATTTAGTCGCGACTCCTGGTGCCCGCAGGATTAGGCGTGTGACCGCTGTATCGGTACAGCAGCCCACTACACCTGGCAACAACAAACCCTTAAAGATAAGTGCGTACTCGTGGCCTTTAGCAGACTTCGGCAAGGGACCCATAATATCTCTGGATATACGCGTATACCTCTGAAACCTGGTGGTGCGAGCTGCTTAACTCTAGTCAGCTTACAGAGATTGCATAGCCAGCTTAGACTGCTGTGATCTGTTATGACTCTGAATTTATAACTTTCGATGTACTGGTAAAACTTGCGCATAGCGACCGTGGAATTCCTCTCTGTGAGGGTAAGTACTCTGCTGGCGAATTTGAGTACTCAGTCTTGCCTGTCTATGCACTGTGTCAACACAACGCTGTATTACTTGCATCGGTTTGTATGACGAACTGCTGATCAAAGCACGGGCAGTGCAGTACTGGAGCCAAGGCGATAAGAGCTTTTATTGTCTCGAATGCTGATTGCTGTTTATCGTCCTAAACGAATGGCTGACCTTTTTTTGTCAACCGAGTCAAGGTTCGGCCAATGTTGCGTAATTTTCCAGTAATTGTCTATACCACTTTGAAGCTGCGGCCCCAGACTGTTTGCGTTACGTTGGTAAGATGTACGCAAGCGATGCTAGTAGAGTTTGCTCCAGTGGTCATGGCGCGCGGTACTCTTGCCCTCTTGCGGTACACATGCCAGTACGGTTTCGGCTTCTTTGGGAACTGTCCCAGTCGTGGCAGTTCATACGAGGGGTCAAACTTTGCAGTTCTGGCATCAGATTTTTACGTAAGAGGTCTAGTTGTTTTTTCAGGGTTGGTTGTGGCTTCATTTCCTTCATCATGCCTCCCAAGCATGTCACAAAATTGCGCATGGGCTTGTGCACGCTTCGGTATCTTCTCTCTGCGTCCGTTGCTGGAATCGCCTGTTCGTGCTGTACCATCTTGTCGTCGCCGTATAGAACTCTTCCCAGCTGTTACACTCATCTTTGTTGTTCTCGTTGTTCTCGCATTATTCTGCGGCTTGTAAATACGAATGGCAGAGCCGCCAACCTCTCTGCTTCAGTTATTTGCGCTACAATTAAATTTCGTTCTTCCGCAAGACAAGCTAATTCTTCCTTGCTCCACAAATTTATTTTGATGCCCACCTACTCGGACGCTATTACTCGTTACCTGCAACGTTGAGGCACCAGTTTGAAACGGGGCAACTAGCCTTGTGCACGGCGGCCACGAAGATGCCTCAGAGTCACCGAGCAGTTTTTATATCTGTTAAAATACTACGCCACAGCTATCCCTTGATGACGCTGGAGTCGACCACGGACGTTAGCCGTCGGTGCAATGACAACTCCGTGCAATGCGGCTAAGTCACTCGCATATAGAAAATGCACGGCAAGTGAAGCATGCCGCGCTTTCTCCGCGCAGAAAAATGGAATTAGAAGATCTAATATTGAGATCTGAAATATTTTTGATTTAGGTATGATATTTTTTAATTATAAATAACAATCAAAATTACTTAAATTAACAACTGTTTCCTTTTCAGGATAAGAATGAAACGAACAATGTGTTCCGGACGTAACCGAGGGCTACTAGGGATAAGAGCAAGTGCAGCGTATTTATTCTTTATTAATAATGTATTTTACCTATTAGTAAATTTAGCGAACGTTTCTCCGTCATTTGGCTCTCATATGCGCGAATCGACAAGGCGATTCGTGGCTTCAGGCCAATACGGTTAGGAGTGATTTTATAATCATTCCTAGACTGCCACGACCCCCTCTAGGAGTTTTACTCCGCGGATTTTGAGGGTCACTTTCAGTGCAGAGAGGCTAAAGGGCCGATCTGTGACTGCCAGGCCAGAGAGTCGATTGGCGGGAGGCATTCGCGTGGGCATATGACTACGTGTGTATAGCTATAGATATAGAGGAGAGCGCGCACTGCTTCGAGTCCCTTCGGTAGTCCTCGGGAAAGTATCTTTGTTTTAGCGGGCCCGAGTTTTCGGCGGCGTTTAATGAGTAGAGCGTCAGTTCTCGGCGACAACTTGTGAGAGAAGGTCACACCAGGACCGATCGTTAGGAGATTTCAATACAATTATAATATCTGATCAACAATGTTTTCACAGTTTATTTTTGAACCTTGATGTAGTCTTGTCCCATACACAATGAATGAACAATAACAACAAACAAATATATTTTGTTATTATTTTAAAAGACAATCAGTTTTGATATTAAAACTTAAGACTTTGATTTAAGACTAATGCTAGGGAAGTTAATTTAAAAATAAATGAAGATGTTTTAGTTAGCGATAGGGCGGGTGATTTACAGAGATGTATGCAGAATTTATTTAGTTATATAACTGAAAATTGTGCGCCGACCGATTACGCAGGAATCACAATATCTAGTAATTTTCTACCAAACGGACCGTTACATAATTTTAGATTGTTGATCGACTACCAATTCAACGATCTCTGGAGGATGATATATCTTATCACTCAGAGTTCGCGTGAATTGAAAGTCGATGACATGTTATGTATTAGAATAATTAGCATCACACCGACTATCGTGAAGAGCGAGTGGGAACGGATACGAAAAAGTAAACTGAAATTTCAGGTGGAAAAAGCTGAAGAGGTGTGTAGAAAAGCAGGTGTTGATATTAATGAAACACCTGGTTGTGGGTTGCCCGAAATAAAAAAATTTCTAGATTTTTTAAAATTAGATGAGACTATAATTAACATGTACACGTTAGAGCAATTAGGTACTGGTGACTCAATATTTTTTGATAGCTATAAATACGCAAAATCTGAAAATATAACTCCAAAACGTTTTTTAAACATACTGTATATGCAAATAGATAATGAGGTAGGTCACTTTGACGTTATCACCAGCTTAACTGGTTTAGCAGCTTGTAGATATTACTGTCCCCTTTGTAACAAAAAATTAAATCGTAAATCAACGCACAAATGCGCGTATACGTATGACCGGTGTATGACCACACCGATGTGCCCGAAAAATACCGAAATAATAAAATGTAGTGATTGTTCACTTAATTTTTACGATGAAGCCTATTACAATATACATTTAAAAATAAACTCATTTAATAAAAATATCAGCATCTGCGCTGCTGTGAAAAGGTGCAACACTTGTAATAATATCATATCCGTTGAACAGAACGCTCATGAATGTGGCAAATCATACTGCCCCACTTGCACATGCGTAAGACCGTATAATCATTTGTGTTCTGTACCGATTGTCTGAAATAAAATTTAAAAAAATGATGAGAATACGGTAGATAGCAAAGCCATAGAAAAACCAGCGCATGCTTTTCTTTTTTATGACTTTGAAACTACCCAAGAGGAAGAGTTCGAAGCTCTCAGTAAAACTTCTTTTAAACATAATGTAAATTTAGGTGTAGCGCAGCTATGCTGCGAAAAATGTATTGATTCAAATAGGAATCAAGAATGCGAGTTTTGTGGCGGTTGTGTAACTTGTATTCAAAGGCACCAACGCCGTCAAACTATTTATTGAATATATAATAAATGCGGAAGCGTCAAAACCAAAAAATATAAAACAAATTGTGTGTATAGCACACAATAGTAACAACTTTGACGCTCAATTTATATTAAAATACTTTGTTAAAAAAACAAATATTACACCTAAAGTTATAATGAATGGTACTAGTATCATGCTTATGACTATAGGTAAAGGGCTCAAATTTGTTGACAGCTTAAATTATTTTCATATAAAATTATCTGACTTACCAAAAACTTTTGGTTTTTCCGATAATCTTATTAAAGGTACGTTTCCGCATTTATTTAATAAAAAGGAATATTATAATTACGAAGGTACTATACCTGATGAGAAGTTTTTCTCTCCAGACTCCATGAGTGTTCACGAGAGAGAAAAATTTCAATCGTGGCATAAAGAGATGCGAGAATCTAATTACGTTTTCAAATTTCAAACTGAAATTTTAAAATATTGTAAAATCGATGTTGACATTCTTAGAAAAGCTTGTTCAACGTTTAAAAATAGTTTTGTAGAAGTAGGTGGTACATGTCCGTTTGTTCAAGCATCGACAATTGCTAGTGCTTGCTCGAAAGTTTTTCGTAAGAACTTTCTCAAACGTGACGAAATAGGCATAATACCGCCTGGTGGTTACAGGAAGAAAAATACTTATTCTAAAGAATCTTTAGAATGGTTGCTTTTCAAAGAGAAGGAGACAGGATTCGACATTCAACACTCTTTTACAGGAGCTGACGTTAGGCTCACCGAAAACATTTTGGTTGACGGTTACTATGAATCGGTCACCGGTGATCGATACGTTTTTCAATATCATGGGTGTTTTTATCATGGTTGTACTTCATATTATAAGGATACCGAACGCTTAAAATCTGTACATGGTACGAATTTCGAAGAAATATATACGCGAACTTTAAAGACGTCGGTTCAAATAGTAAAGGCTGGGTATATATTAACTGAAATTTGGGTTGTGATTTCAAAAAAATAAAAAGTAATTTTTTAGCTGACATAAAGAGATATATTGACAATCATCCTCTGTTATGGTCGGACACTTTGAATCCTCGCGATGCCTTTTATGGTGGTTGAACGGAGAATACCGTAAATTTGGCAGAAGTAAAGGAAGGTGAAACGATCGATTATGTCGATATATGTTCTCTTTACCCTTACATTCGTTAAACAGGTAAATTTCCTATAGGCCACCCTGACATTTTTATTGGGGACGAGTGTAGGCAATTAACCGGGGATAGTAACTGTTTAAGTAGGGTCGAGGGGTTAGTAAAATGTCGAATTCTGCCTCCACGTGATTTATTTCTTCCTGTACTACCTGTGCGAATGCACAAACGTCTGATGTTTCCGCTTTGTAGAACATGCTGCGAGAATTTAGAGCAGGAAGATTGTAACCACGAGCGTTTAGAAGATAGAGAGCTTA
The DNA here is from genome assembly GCA_024372645.1 of Trichomalopsis sarcophagae. Taxonomy (NCBI): domain Eukaryota; kingdom Metazoa; phylum Arthropoda; class Insecta; order Hymenoptera; family Pteromalidae; genus Trichomalopsis; species Trichomalopsis sarcophagae. Next base: position 123,582 of record QLSS01000155.1, on the reverse strand, counting down.
CAGGCACTTGGGTATCGGAGGAGTTGAAAAAAGCCGTTAGTTTAGCTTATAAAATTACTGCCATATATGAAATATGACAGTACAAAGTTAAACAGTATAATCCAGAGAAGAATGAATCGGGCCTGTTTGTTTATTATATAAATACTTTTTTTAAATTAAAACAGCAAGCTTCTGGATACCCCAGTGACTGTAACGACGCGCAATCACGTGAGAACTATATTTCAGAATATGAGCGAAAAGAGGGTATAAAATTAGATAGAGAAAAAGTAGCTAAAAATCCTGGCTTAAGATTCTTAGCTAAACTTTGTTTAAATTCATTTTGGGGTAAGTTTGGCCAGCGAGAAAATATGGGCGTTACAGAAATTATAAATGTTCAGGTTAAGCTTATGGAAATTTTACAGTCATCTGATAGAACCTTGAAAAATGTATTACATGTCAATCAGGAAACTTTTTATATCAACTGGGCTTACACAGACGATAATTATATACCATCATCTGTAACAAACGTTAGTATAGCCGCTTATACTACGGCTCAGGCTAGGTTAAAACTATACTCTTATTTAGAAAAACTTGGTAGGAGAGTGCTGTATTATGACACTGACTCCTGTATATACTTAAATAAAAATACCCCTGGAGAGTACAAGGTACCTACAGGATGTTTCTTAGGTGATATGACTGATGAGCTTGAAAGTTATGGTGTCAAAAATTATATCGAGTCATTCGTTACAGCAGGACCCAAATTTTATTCGTATAAAGTTAAAAAAAAACCCATGGTTCCACGCATGAGGTGTGTAAAGTTAAGGGTATTAGTTTAAATTATTCAACAAATAGTAAAATTAACCATGAAAAAATAAAATCTTTAGTTTTAAATAAGGATGATAGAATTGTGCATAATTTCACTTCAATCAGGCGTACGGCGATGCATGATGTCGTTACATGTAACGATTCAAAAACATGTAAATTAAACAGCATGAAAAGACGCTCAAATAGCGTTAATTCATCAAGTCCTTATGGATTTAAAAAAATACGTATAAATAATTAAGTTTAATAAACTATTTATTGTAAATAAAATTTAAGAAATATTTATAAAATATATATATTGTAAATATTTTGCTTAGAAATATAAATCAACTAAAATTGTAATAAAATTCGAAATATACGAAAACCATTTTAAAGTATGTAAAAATTTATTTTTATTCGTTATATATATAATGTTAATTTAAAAAACATTTTTTGTTTTAACTTTAAATTCAGAGAGCACTGCTACTTGTAACGTACCGACGTCTCATTATTTCCCTACATTCAAGCAGAGTTTGGAGGGTATAGCCTGGAGACAGGCTATAGGTTATTTACTTAGGTTAAAGTTGGAGAAAAATAATTATTATAAAAAATATTTAGATAAATTACGTGTATTTGCGAAGGTCTGCAATGTAAAGTTTAGTGCTCAAGTCAAATATCAAAGCAAGTATGAGTGGTGTATGATATGTAATAGTAAATTTTGCGATGCTGATGATTGTCCTCGAAGAGTTACAATAGTAGACTATTAATATTTTTGTACTTACTCAAACAACGCCAAAGTCACCGATTTGTTACGATGGATCTGTTACTGTGATGTACTATCTATTCAATTTACTATAGATAACAAATATGATATTGGAGTATGTACAGATAACCATAGGTGTCCTAATAGTGATAAGTATTTTTGTAATCATCGAAAAGGAGACCCAAAACTTAGTTTAGATTATTATTTTTAATGTTTAATAAAATTGAATAAAGTTTAAAGAGTTAGCACTTTATTTTTGTCTTAATGTGTTTGTTTTATTCTTATTTCAAGTACCTAAAAAAATTAACCTGGAGGAAAAATTCCGCATAAACTGTAGCGTATCTAACTGTCGCTTCTTTCCTAAGTATAAACAATCATTGGAAGGGCTGACATGGCATCGTATTGTACATACACTTTTACTAATGAAAAAAGAGAATAAGGAAATATACCTTAGTATGTTAAAAAACTTGAAATACTTTTCACAATTTACTAAAATTTTGTTTTATTTCAATGTCGGTACATAATACACAACTGTAGTTTCATGGTGGACGATGAAATTCTTGATAAACGTTATTGTATTTTTTCATTCGAAAATAGACAGATTAGTCACTTATTAAAAATGATCGAGATATATGACTGTCCAATACACGTAACAAAAAAATTAAGATATATGTATAGAACTTGTGGTGATTTATCATATGAAAAAATAATAATGCCTTTTTCGAAGAAACATCATTATTAAAATGTAATATTTTGTTTATTTGCTAAATTTAATAAATAATAATTTTAAATAATTCTAATGTGTAAATTATTTCTAAATTCATTAGCTTACCTTATGAATTACATTATTAATATTAAGAAAGAAGCTACACGATAGCGGTCATTGCTAGAGTAGCGGCCGCGGAGTGAACTTGTATATTAGCTAAATAATAGCTTGTCGTGTACCCGGAGCGGTTTAGTAAAAATTAGTCTACCATGGAAACACCCTTGGACCTCTATGATATGTGGCCCGACAGGCTGCGGAAAGACACACTTTGTTAAACGATTTTTTCGGAATATAGATGTCATGTCGGACAGTCTTGCCATGTAATGTCTGAATAGTAAATGACATGTCTTGCCATTTACTATTCAGAATGGCAAGACAGTTACTTAGAATACGGTAAGGATGTCGAATTTCATGAAGGCCTTCCACAGGATGAGGATTTTGTGTCGGATTCTAGACCGAAATTAATAGTTATCGATGACCTTATGCGCGAATCTTTCAGAATTTATTTTATCAAGGACCGAAACAAAGAGATATTTCGTTAAATGCTAACTATATTGTTATTTTTAAAAATCCACGAGATCGTGCTCAAATTCAGCATATGGTGCGTCAAGTTTATCCTGAAAATTCGAAATTCTTACAAGAAGCTTATTTCGATGCCACGTCGGTTCCTCACGGTTATTTGATGTTAGATTTAAAACAAAGTACTCCTGAATCATGTAGAGTGCGCACATGCATTTTTCCTGATGACAAGCATCAATATGTCTATATTCCACGTAATATAAAAAGAAACGTAGGTGAGACTGATTTACCAGTCCTGCGTATATAATGGCACCGTCAACATCTAGAACGTTACTCGATGCTGAAACAGCGAGGATATTACATGCTCTGTATCACTTAATCAAGTAGCAGCGAAAACTGTACTGAAAAAAGCAAACCGGAATCTAATAAAAGGTATCTGCGAATGTGCTTTAAACACATTGAAAGGCAACGTACCTTTAAACGCAGTACAAAAAGTCAAGAGTAAGAGTCAGAAGTAAAAGAGCTAGAAGAAAAATCGGTAAAAACAGTAGTGGTAGTAATATTATACAATCAGGTGGTTGGTTAAAATTTCCTATGTAATTTGTAAAATAAATAAATATGGATGAAGCTAATCAGTTTTTAAATAAAATTTATTATAACCCAAAAGATGAAGCAGGCTACGTAGGATCCTATCGCTTTGTCGACAAAATGAAGAATAAAGCAGATAAAAATAATATTTACAAGTGGTTAAGAGCCCAAGATGCTTATACATTGCATAAACCAGTACACCGAAAATTTCAAAGGCTTCATTATAATGTACCGGCTATAGATTCTGTGTGGGAGGGTGATCTAATAGAGCTTACACCATTAAAAACTTATAACGATGATTTTTCATATTTACTAGTGGTTATCGACGTACTAAGTAAATATGTCTTTGTCGAACCTATTAAAGACAAAATTTGTTTAACCGTTACAGAGGCGTTTAAAAAAATTCTTTCGAGAAGTAATGATAGAACGCCTATAATATTTCAAACTGATAAAGGTGGTGAGTTTTTAGGCCTTAAAATGCAAACTTTCTTAAAATCAAAAAATATAACTCACCAGGTAACTAGAAATCCAGACATTAAAGCAGCTATTGTTAAAAGATTTAATCGTACTTTAAAAGAATGGATGTGGCGTTATTTTACACATAAAAACATAAAACGTTACATTGATATTCTGCAAGATCTAGTTTATGGTTACAATAATTCTAGACATTCCACAATTAAGATGGCGCCAGCAGCTGTTACTATATACAATGCCCAACAGGCTAAGCGTAACATGGATCTCAGGTATAAAACACAGAACAGAAAACCCAAGTACTCAGTTGAGGACATAGTACGTATAAGCAAAACAAAAGGTACCTTCGAGAAAGGTTATGAGGCTACCTGGTCAGAGGAAATTTTTAAAATTATCACAGTATTAAAACATAGAAAACCACCGGTTTACGAGCTCGAGGTTTTAAATGGTGAGTTCATAGACGGTATATTTTATGGGGAAGACCTCGCAGTCATAGAAAAAGATTTAACCAACACAGAATACAAAATAGATACAATTATCAAATCAAATGGTAAAGGTAAAAAGAAAAAATATTTTGTTAGCTGGGTTGGCTACCCTAGTAAATTTAATTCTTGGATACCTGCTAAAAATATAAAAAAAATCTAAACCAAATGAAGAAAAACCAGTTTTATATGATTTTACCTAGTACTAGTAGTATGAAAGTATATCCAGAGAACACCACTGCCTGTTATGTCAGGAAGCTACCTCAAGAAATCAATTTGCACGGCTCGTGGGAAGTAGGAATTTCTGAATACACTTCCCGCGCTCATTTTTACATTTAAGAAAAGAAGATAGAGATATAACAATGTTTTCAACTATATCACCTTTATATAGAGATATATACGGCAACCAACCGGTTCATAACCTAGAAGTAACCGCATCTATTTCCTATGGCGTTTATAATAATTTTATAGAATTTTTAGAGCATTTAAATGAAATTCCATTAATAAACAATTTACATATGATATTTAGATTTTCAATTGAGCATAACAATACCTACGTTTTTGCCGAACGCACATGCAGTGATGAGCTCTGCAATTTTGAACATTCAGTGCAGATAAGTCGTGTTGCATTAGATATACTAGGCTTTGCTGAGGTTTCTGAAAGTATAAAAGTAGACAGTAATCCTGCTATAACAACTCGCCCTGCTAGTATTCTGAATGCACTGCCAAGACAATTGTATATTTATATAGATGTATATGAACCAACGATTGTTGGTTATGTACAAGCAGCTTTACTACGCATCGCTCCTGTCAATTACAAGTATTATGTATTTGCTTCTAATCAGTATCAAACTTTTACACCTGTACACTACTTACTTTAATAAGGAATTGCTTTCGAACTATTACAATAGATATAACAAATCATCTGGGCCTTGTAATACCATTTGAGTGTGGAACGTCGACGGTGACACTTCATTTTAGACAAATAACATAACTTTATTTAACATGACGCATTGCGATCATTATTATGAGGCGCAAATCGGTAGTGGTGGTGTCTAGCATGTATATTGTAACGTGGTAGTTCGACTACACGTTCCAAGCGAGAATTTGCGCCGCGAGGCACCGACAACCGCGAGACGTGGCAGGTCGAGCCACGAGCAGGCGCGTAGAGGGGGGAGTAGTTCGCGTGGGGAGCGCGCGCAGCGCTGGCCCCGCGGCCATGTGTTGCCGCATGAGGAGAGCTCGCTCTCTTTTCGCTCCGATCGCTTCGACCGATAGGACGCCTAAACTCTCTCCTCAGCTCTCGATCGGCCTCGAATCTCCCGCATCCGTGCGCCATTGCAGCTCGCCTTCACCTTCGTTACCGTAGCAAGTAAGTAACAGTGTAATAGTGTGCGAATTAACTAGTGCGGCTGTGCCTCGGGTGAGCGCGACGCGACGTGATTAGTGTGACGCGATGTATCTCGACGAACGCGGCAATGGCGGCGAGCCGAGTGCCGTGAGGACTCGTCGCCGGTTGCGATTGATGTAAGCTCTCGATCGCCCTCGCTATCGTTCCCTGACGCTACCGTTGTCCTTCATTCGAGCTACCGCCTGCCTGTCCCACGCCCAAGCTCTCGATCGTCCTCGCTATCGTTTTCCCTGACGCTACCGTTGTCCTTCATTCAAGCTACCGCCTGCCTGTCCCACGCCCTAGCTCTCGATTCGTGTCCGCTATCGCTCCATTGAAGCTACCGTTGTCTTTCATGCAAGTTACCGTTTGCCTGTTCCACGCCCAAGCTCTCGATCGCCCTCGCTATCGTTCCCTGGACGCTACCGTCATCCCTCGCTCAAGCTACCGTTTGCTTCTACCATGCTCCCGCTCTCGCACAAGTTCTCGCTATCGTTGCCCAGGTAGGGCATATATTCCCTCGCTATCGTTCTCCTCCCGTATCGCATCTCCCCGCTATCGTCTCCCTCGTCCCTCCCGCCTCTCCAACCAGCTACCGATTACTGTATACTACCGAGCTACCGTTAGTACATAAATTAGCGATTAGGTTAAGTTAGTCCTTTGTCAGAGTATCCTTAGCGATTATTAGGACGCACGAGCGTGTGCGTAAAGTATGAGTGAGCACTGGGTGCCGTCGTGCGGCCGTGTCGGAGTCGACATGTCGCAAATGTTTTTCGGGAAGTAGAATGAGGGAGCGGGCTTGCACGATTGCGGTATATGGAAAAATAAGCGTTTGATGGGTCGGGGAATCGCGTAGCTCGCGAGAGTACGCCGCGACGGACGCGCTGGTCGTCGGGGCCGGTAGACGACCAGAGAGGCGAGGCGGGTACTCGCCCGCGCCGGCAAGTCGGCGGGCGGCGCGCTGACGAGCGTGGCGTCGGCGTCGATTGTTCGGTGGGCGCGAGTGATCTCCCCGGAAGGAGATAAGACTTTCTAAAATTTGTTGCGGGGCCGCGTGTGCAGGCTCGTTTCCCACCACGACGACCTCGACCGGCGGTGCGGCGCACCGCTTAAGGATTAATTAAGCCAGCGCAGTGCCTCTGGGTTGTAGAGGCCGTAGGCTCTCGGCAGGTTGCCGTTGGTTGTTAAAAGAATAAGTGAGAAATAAATACGACATATCATACCCGCAGCAAGCTTTAATGAGTTTTATAACCCACGATCCTGATCGATACTCTACCCGCTCCTGGAGCTAGCCGAGCTCAACTCCCGCGCCGCCGGGCCCCGACACACGGTGGCGCTCTCACGGAAAGGGGATCGCGGGATCCTCGGCATCCATATGCCTGGCGCCCTGGGCCGAGGCGGCCCGCCGCCGTGTATGCATTGGGGTGTGACGGCGCGCGAGACTAGATTTAGGGAGCGCTGGGTTTACCGAAAAACCCCGCGTTTCAATATACAGGAGCCCCGTATCAGAAGGGTCATGGTAGTATAGGTAGTTTTCTCGGAGGTCTCTTTCGTAGTGCGTTGCCATTTCTTAAACGAGGTGCTCGTGCAGTAGGAAGAGAAGCACTCAGAGCAGGCATGCATATAATAGATGATGTAAGTGAAAAATAAATCCACATTCAAACAAGCTCTACGTTCGCGAGCCCGTGAATCAGGTCTAAATTTGAAAAGAAAAGCTGAAGAAAAAATAGAGTCTCATGGAGGGATCTGGTTATAAAAGTAGACAACAGCGGCGTAAGTGCCAGTCGAAAGTTAACCAGCGTAGAAAGCACACTACACGTAAAGCAAAGACGAGAAAAACAAAGAAAGTCAGTCAAAAATCAAGCAAGAAAAGAAAGACACGGAATATTAAGAAGAAAACGCGTTCAGTACGTGATATTTTTGGTCCCGCTTAAGAAAAATGACTTTTCTTCACGCTCACTCTTGCGAATGTGCAAAATCCGAACTTGATTTATTCACTCTACCGCCTACTCAGACGTCTATAGAAGGTACTCAATGGATTGAGTATAAACCTGTGACTAGTATTTCTGAAGATTCATATTTAGAATTTCTTATTTCTGGAAACTCAAATCATTATATTGATTTGGCTCATACTATGATAAATCTCAGTGTACGTCTTGAAAAAGGAAATTCACCCATAGAAGATAAGACTTTAGTTGCTCCTGTTAACAACTTCCTGAGTAGATAGGCTATAGGTATACCAGAACATAGGCATACTAAAACACCCCCTCTCCTCTCAAAGTGTTTTGGTACCCGATGGAAGAGTGGAAAGGGCTCTCCCTCTCTGCCGCATACGAAAACACCCTCCTCTCCTCATGTTTTAGTACCCGAAGAAAGAGAGGGATGGTCCTCCCTCTCTCTAAATATGTTTGGAACGCCTATAGCGTTTCGAGAAACGTGTGAAAAGCAAAGGTGGTGGAAAGTGTGTAAATATACCCTTATAAGATAGCAGTCAAAGTTAAATAAATTCCGCTTTTTCACAGTTTAAACTAAAAGATAATAAAAAGAATAATAAGCACATTTGCTCGCTCTCGTGATGAACCCTCAAAGCTGTTTCCACGTTAGATTGTCAAGACCAGAGATAATTTTCACACTTGAAACTGACGATTCTTAAAGAGATAATCTTACGCTCAATAGATCTCACAGGGGTATCTGTAAGTCTTCTTGTGCGGCACGCGCGCAGCTATACACATTTCCTCGACCGCTTGCTTACATACGGAGATAAACTTATTCTTAGCACAAGTGTGTGCGTTTCAAGAACTAGGATTTTGAATTTTCACACAGATTAGACTGCCTTTCTCACAATATCACTCAGATGTACTTCCTTGACACCGCATGCTTATCTGCGCGTACGTATGCAGATCTGACCGATTGCTTGCAGATTAGCAGATAGATTATCCGCCAAGTTAATATGTACGTGTGTGCGTTTCAAGAACTAGGATTTTGAATTTTCACACAGATAAGTCGGATACGTGCTGAAGACTCTCGCATGAAAATTTAAGATATGAATAGTCAACGATGATCGCTCTCACTCACTCTCTCTCTCTCTCTCTCTCTCTCTCTCTCTCTCTCTCTCTCTCTC
>QLSS01000155.1:101770-114692 GCA_024372645.1 Trichomalopsis sarcophagae | reverse complement strand
CTCTCTCTCTCTCTCTCTCTCTCTCTCTCTCTCTCTCTCTCTCTCTCCAAGAAAGCGTAGGTGTGCACTCGAGTGATTAAGGGATGGTCAAATTTTGCTGAGAGGGAGGAGATTTTGAAAATTCCGGTGGAAAGTGTCTAAGGGAGGTTCTATGAGAAGAAAGTGGAAATTTTTTCGCCAATCGAAGGACTTTTGGCAATTGAAGTGGAAAGAGAAGCTTCGCTGTCCACCGTATTTAAGGACCTGGTGCATGTTTCGTCAGTCAGTTCACTCTTCGTTTTCAAGTTCATTCTTCAATTCAAAGTGTGAGAAGATGGAAGGAATCAACGACAGCACGAAGGCAGCTTTTGAGAAGGTCAACGGCTATAAAACAATTGTCCATCTCTTTAATGTGATGTGGCAGTTGATGTCCTGGACATCGAATGGAATGAATGATGATTCCATTTTGAGAAAGTGTAAGTGTTACTTTTTACATTAGTTTAGATTTTATTTGCATCATTTTTTTAAATTTAATTATTTTTGTTATATTCTTCAGCTCTACCAGCCGAGTTAACTGCTGTGATGAAGCAGCTGAATGATAGTGCGCCCGCCTCACCAGGGTCGCAACAACAGCATCGACTTCCGTCGATTGGTGTGATGCAGCAGATATTTAAAAGTATAACATCCTTATCAGAGATGCATCATCAGCAGCAGCTTCCACAGGAGCAAAACTCGCAGCAACAAGCATCAGTCGCAGCAGAAGTCGCATCCGCAGCCAAAGCCACAACCACAGACAAAGCCACAACCGCAGCCAAAAACCGCAGCCAAAGCCAAAGCCAAAGCCAGAACCTCAGCAGAAGCCAAAGCAGCAGTCGTAACCAAAGCCGCAGCAGAAGCCAAAGCAGCAGTCGCGGCCAAAGCCGCAGCAGAAGCCGCAACCACAGCCAAAGCCGCAGCAGAAACCGAAGCCACAGCCGCAGCCACAGCACCAGATAGGAAGCCACTCAGGGACCCTCGCTCTCCGATGGCAGCCAAAAGTGATCGCCCTGCTACGTCTGCGAAAACCGATCGTCCGTCATCATCAAGCGATCGCAATCACTCGTCTTCGAAAAGCTATCGCAATCGCTCGTCAACAAAAAGCTATCGCCATCGCTCGTCATCAAAAAAAGCGATTGCCATCAGTCATCTTCGAGAAACGACCGCCATCGCTCATCTTCAAGAAACGACCGCCATCCCTCATCTTCAAGAAACGACCGCACTTCTGTAAGAAACGATCGCTTTACGAGTACGGCAAGCACGAGTGCTGATTGCCAAGAGATGAATACGTCTGTTAGCGCTGTTGAGCATTTACAGCCTCCTCTAGGATCCGTAATAGCATCCAAGGGGATTAAGCTATCACAATCTTCGAGGGTGAGATCAAGCTCGCGTTCAGGCTCAAGCTCGAGTTCCGGCTCAAGCTGGCGTTCTGGCTCAAGCTCGAGTTCTGGCTCGAGCACCAGCTCGGAATCCATGGCGGGATCCGGCTCTGTCAAAAGTAGAAGTCCTAGAAAGAAGAAATCTGATGGTTAGTTGTAAAAAAAAATTTAATTTTTCAAAAAATAATAATACACATTTTTTCTTTGATTGCAGATGAAGCAATCAATGGTATAGGTAATAAAAGGATGACAATCACATCATCTCAAGAGAGCGAAAAATCAGGTAAGATAATTTTTTTTTCATTCATTTCATTTCATTTTTTATGATAATATATACATTAATTTTTTTTTGTTTTGTTATTGCAGCAGAAAAGAAGGAACGGAGAAAACTTTCGTTGTCTTTAAAAAATACTGATCTGCCACCACCATCTCCGCAACAGTAGCCATCACCTCAACGGCCAGTACAGCCTCTCTATCAGGCAGATCAACCAATGCCACTTCAGCATCAAGCAGATCAACCGATGCCACTTCAGCATCAACCGGAACAGCAAATGCCACTTCAGCAACAAGCACGACCGCGTATATTGCATGACGAATTGCTCAGCGATCCGCTTATCGTGTTCGATAAGAAAGCAAATATGCGAAAAATCTGAATGATATTTTCAATAAATTTTTGTAAAAAAAAATAAAAAAAAATAAACAAATTTTCCACTAATATTTTGTGTTTCCTGCTTATTTAAAGATTATTCCTTTTAGAAATATATATTATAACGCTTTCTTACTGTCGTTGATCGCGCGTTACAACCAGGGTCAGAAGGGTCCTGTTTATTATAATTAGAAACGTCGGACGTGTAGAAGGCATGGCTCGGCCGACTCATGTGGGCACGGATTTACCTATGCCCTCTGACACATTGTCACGTCTTGACAGCAGCGTGCGAGTAGGTGGCAACAACGTACGTTGCCGAAATCTAGTCTCGTTACTTATTCTCTCTCTCATATGCTGCGTCTGTAGTAGCTGAACACTGACAAGGTGTTTTTCTTTTATACAAATGATGATTATGTCCCGGAGAGACGTTGTAAGGTGCTCAATGTGCATTTATTGGGGATTCTCAATTAAAATCACGCTTAAAACTATATAATATAGGAAGATATAAGGTTGATAAGGGAATAAAACATAAAACATTTATTTATTAAAAACCATTTTTTATTTAGTTAAGCTGATTTCCAGTATAAGCAAACACATTTTGAATTTTGATAATCCACCGTATCTAAACTAAATCGATCATCTAAATAATCGAGTAGCCAGCTTTGTATTGCAATAATGTTTCGGACAGCACACCTAGGCACTCTTCTAATGCAGAGATCGTGATTAAAGCAGACGAACTGCTTATCGCATATTATTTTTTCAAACGATGGACAGCCAAAATCTGCGATGTTTGTGATTGATCTGAAAAAATAAATAGAAGAATGTGTGAGGGATTTTTTTTTAATGTGAAAGTTTAAATAAATTTATTATATTTGCAACTTACAAATCGGGCAATAAATTTTTTATCCATTCTGCTTTCTGCTTTACTTTGACGAATAATTTTATGACTCCTTGCGTACATATTTCTAAAATTTTATAAAGACGGTGATATGGAATATCTCCAGAATCCCATTCTATGCCGTGATGACTCTTTTCAATTCAATGAGTCATACATTTTTCTTCCTCTGTTAGTTCATCCCATGGTAATGGAGGTTTAAAGAGATACGCAGTCGGTAAAGCAGTTTTACTTAAATGAAGAAAACTGATTTCCTTGAAAATAAAAGTATCGTCGACAATTCTTTGAAAACCTTGAATGTCACAGAGATAAACTTTTTCTTCTTCTTGACATTGCAATATTGTATTTCTAAACATTACATTATATTCACTTGAACTTCTGTCAATCACGCTAGTCATCTTGCTATTCAGTAAGAAATGATCTGAGCTAGACTCTTACTCTCTGTTTTTATAATACACAACTCCGCCTCTTGCTTATCTAGGATTTTAAAAGTCGATTTTGGTTGGATGAAAATAAAGAAAATGCATCCCCTCTCAAGAAAATCTTCGTTCTTATCTTATCTATGAGCTCTTCGTCCACACCATTGGTCTTTCCCGAGAAAATCTTTCTCTTAATCTTATCTACTAACCTTCTCTTCCTATTTAAGAGCGGGAGCATCTACCTCGAACGATCACAGTTCGTCAGTCGCGTTTCCTTGATCTAAAGTAATAGTTTTGTGCAAGTTCACGAGTAATATTCTAGTCATATTTCTGTAAAAAGTAAATATGAATTCGATGGATTTTTTTGAACGTCTTGTTGGCTTACTTCGTGACACCATACAAAGTAAAAATGATATGAGCGATGAAGATATTTATCATTGGCTGGACGTGTGTAATTCTACGATAAAGGAATTGAACGATAAAATTGATAAAGCGAATTTAACGCGAGGAGAAAAACAAAAGTGTCAAACTTGTTTAACACATTTGTCGTGCATACAAGTTGAATTCGAACAACACCTTCGGCGTGGAGGTAGTTTACAAGCGGAGGAAGAAACTGAAGCTAGAGTATAGTTGCGAGATGTGCAGTCAGTTTTTCAGAATAGAATTAGAAGTGGTGTGGTAGTGAACATAAAACATGTTGATATTCTAAGTTTTTTAAACGATGCACAAAAGCTCTTTAATGATAAGGTAAAGAGTTGTTTAGATAAGTATAATGCAGTGAAAGTTAATTCTGACTTCATCGCCGAATTTTCTATGCACAAAAGTGGAGAGGAAACAACGGACATTAAATATTTTACTAGTGAAAAAGAGACGATATATTTGTCAACGAATTTCGAGGAATGGTTTAAAGACAATATCAAAGACCCTATTCTTGCACAGTTAGAAGAATTTCAAGAAAAGGACTCAGGCTGGACTCTTAAAAGTATCATAAGTTGTGTAATCATAAGAAAAAATATTCTTCAATTAAAGGATCTTCATACATTCCTCTTCCAAAGTATATAGAACGCAAAAAAGCGTGCGTCAATGTTCGAAATTATGACAATCAATGTTTCAAGTATGCTATACTTTCAGCAATATATCCTGGTGCCAGTAACGTCCATCGATTTGCTCAATATCGTGTGCATGAAGACAAGTTAAACTTTAGTGATATATAGAATTTCCAGTAAAGCTTAAAAATATTGTAAAATTTGAAAAACTTAATGATATTTCAGTAAATGTATACATGCTGAAGCAATATGGTGCAAAATTCGAAGTATCACCTTGTCATGTTACATCTGAGAAGAAGGATCAACATGTAAATTTGCTCTTTATAAAAGATTTTTACATAAACGAATATGAAGAAAATAATCGTCATGATGATGGAAGCTTACCTAAACACCACTATGTTTGCATTAAAAATATGTTCCGGCTTTTGTGTTCTCAATTATCTAAATCTCATATAAAATCTCACCATTGTGAAAGGTGTTTACAAGTATTTTACAATGAAGAAAGATTAGAATCTCACAAAAAAAAACTGTAAAAATTTGAATAGTAGCCGGATAAATCTGCCTGAATCTAAGAATAACATTCTTAAATTTGAATTATAGTAAGAGTGAAAAAGTGACTTTTGTTATTTATGCAGATTTTGAATGTATGTTAAAGACTACTGGAAATGAAAATGCTTATCAACTGCATGAAGCGTACAGCATAGGCTACGATATAAAATGTCGCTATGATGATGGATTATCTAGCTATAAATCATACAGACAAGAAAGTAGAGATGAAAAGACACCTGCAGAATGGTTTGTTCAAGAGCTGAAATCAATCGGGGAGCAGATTGATCTACTCTAAAAAAATCCTAAACCATTAAAACTTATAGACTTGGAAAAATTATCTTTTCGAAGGGCAACGATATGTCGTATATGTCGAAAACCAATCCATGGTGAACTTGCAGTACGAGATCATTGCCATCTTACGGGACGGTATGTTGTCACTTTAATTACTTTGAAAAATTGAATTTACTAAATTTTTTAGCCTAATTTTTTTCTTCAGTTTCAGAGGTGCAGCTCATAATTCATGTAATTTGAAATATAAGAATTCGAGATTTGTGACAATTATTTTTCATAACCTCAATTATGACACACACTTTATTTTGAATGAAATCGACATTATCCGACATTATCCCTAATCAGATGTTTTCCTACATGAGCATAAGATTGACATAGATAGAAACTATCTACACTTTTATGTCTCCTCATACAGAAGAATGCTCTGACGTTATCCTGCTTCTCACATGTCACATCATCAAAAATCATTATTGAATTCGGAAGGGCTTCATCTGGAGATACTACAGATTCATGCTCACTGATCGGAAGATATGATACTCTTTCAATCGGATCCAGGACATTTTTGAGAAATTGATACTTTGGCTGATTCAAGGATTTAGAGTATATATACAAATTCTCAAAACTAAGACCATTGGGGTGTGTAATTAAAGCCAATAAACTATTTGTTCTTCCACAGTTTAATGGCCCACAGAAAACTGATCGTATACTATTTGGTAGTAATTCCCCATGACGCTTTTTTCTCTTCTCTTTTCCAAAATCGAAATTTGTCACGGTGAGTTTGACGTTCTGCTCGGTAAAATCCATGTTCACTCAACAGAGTTAAATATAACATTGAGCTCTCGAAATATAAACGTTCATTTTATACCATGAACGTCCGTTGTGAATCAACGCTCGAAGAGAGATGATCATACATAAATCTCAGATACATCCGAAAGGCTATGGATTGCTTGATAAAGTTATCAATAACTTACCTGTTGAAATGCATCTTCCTGGATATTAATACTGCGGTCCCGGTACCAAATTGAAAAAGCGAATGAAAAGAGGAGATCCTGGCATTAATCCGCTTGATCAGGCATGTAAAAAACATGATATAGCTTACTCCGATAAAAACGGAGATCGTAAAGCTGCTGACAAGCTGCTTGCTGAGGAAGCTATGCAACGTGTCAGAGCCAAGGATGCTAGTCTTGGTGAAAAAGCTTTTGCTTTTGCTGTTAGCAATGCTATGAAATTAAAAGGAAAAACTGGAATGGGACTGAATTTAATAAGTTAGTGGCTGCGGCTAAAAATCAATGTCAACAAGTAAAAGTTCTCACAAGGTTATTCAATCAGTCTTGAAAGGTGCACGTCAAGCTGTTAAAAGTGTAGGTGGAAAGAAAAAAGTTATCATTCCACGTGTTCTGACGCTTCCATCAAAAATTGGTTGGAGTTCTTCCTTTTCTCATTCCATTGTTAGCAGAACTAAGTGCAACCGGTGCTCTAGCAGGAGGTTCTGCTGGAATAGCTAAAGCAGTTAATGATGCTAAAGCTGCGCAGAAAAATCATGAAGAAAGTAAGAGGCATAATAAGACCATGGAAGTTATTGCTTTAGGCAAAGGTCTTCATCTTAAGCACTATAAAACTGGAATGGGATTATTTATGAAACCTCATATCGGTCGTGGTCATCAAGTCAGTAGAAAAAAAACTTTGATTTAACTTTGCCAAATCGTGCACTGGCTGACTACGATCTAAAGAAATATGCTCATATGATGAAAATTTCATATTTCCGTGGTGTTTTCATGAGAAATAATCTACCACCCGATGGTCCATGGCATAATGAAACAGCAGTGGTAAACTTGGACGACTTTCAAAATAGAGGCACTCACTGGGTTTGCTATCGCAAACGTGGTCCTGAAGTGATTTATTTTGATAGTTTTGGCGATCTTAAACCTCCTAAAGATCTCATGTTGTATTTTAACGTGAAAGAAGTGAAATACAACTATAAAAGATATCAAAATTTTGACTCAATCATATGTGGTCATCTTTGTCTTTATTTCTTAGCTGGGAGACTATAAAAGAGCTGCTCACTGACAAATGGAATCATTATCTTCCGATCAGTCATGGAAGATAGCTTCACTCTGAGTCTCTCAGGAAACTCATCTGTCTTAGAAGCGCAATATTTTCCTTCGATTGAACTACCAAAGCATAAAAATGTTGTCTTGGGTTTAGTTGAACTTTTAACATTCAACTCTATTCCCAATGTTGACCATTCAAATACTAAACTTCATTTGAGCAAAGATAATATTATCACTATCCCTATTGGCAGCTATGAAATTGATGCTATAAATCAATTTTTACAAGAAACTTTGAAATCCAAAGGAATTGCATTTTCTTTGAAAGCTAACAACAATACTCTCAGAAGTGAAATTCTCTGCAGTCATAAGATAAATCTCAAACCTCACGATTCAATAGGCCGTCTCCTTGGCTTCGCTCCTCGCATTTTCAAAGAGAACATGAGTAGAGTGCAACATTACTGCAGGTGCTTACATCAATAATAAGAAAGTTCATACAATCCAGAGTTCTTTCCCAGAGTGCCTCCAGGATATAAAATCTTAGAAGTTCCGTCTCATGTGATATATCTACCACTCAGTGTCAATTGCATAGATCATCTACAAATTCGAATTGTAGATCAGGATGGAAATTTGGTGAATTTTCGAGGAGAGGAAATCACTATTAGACTCCACATCAAATCTGTATAATGGATATCGTTTACAATTCTGGAACATATATAAGTCAGCCATCATGTCAACCAGTCATCAGTCGACCGAAGAAACTCAAACCGTTAACACGGAAGAGCATTCAGTTTCTGAAAAGCCTAGGACTAAAAGTTCGTAGAAAAAATTCACGTATATAATTCTTTGCTACTTCCAGAAAAATGGACGAAATTCTAAGCATTCAATCAGGTGTCGTCTTCGATGAGTCTATTGCTCATTACGAGGTACACGCCCATCAACCATACATATCATTAAGCTTTGATAATAGTGATGAAATTCGTATTTCTATACAACATCATGATCTATGCCTCTTGCCATCGCGTATTTCTATCCACGTATGTGGAAAATTGAAACTAGAAAATGGTTTAACAGCACCAACTAAAACTAAATTCGTGAACAATGGCATTTGTCATCTGTTTGATGAAATTCGTTATGAAATTAATGCTGTGGAGATAGATAAAAGTAAAAATATTGGTTTGAGCAGTCTCATGAAAGGATGGACTTTCATTAAATTCGAATCAGAATAACATGCTAGAAAACGCAGGCTGGCTTGGTGTTGAAGAAGATACCAAAACGTTTGTCGATGAAAAGGGAAACTTTGACGTAGTGATTCCGCTGTGTATTATCTTGGGCTTTGCAGAAGACTATACAAAAATTATAGTTTATATGAAGCATGAGCTCATTCTTACAAGATCGAGAAGCGACTTAAACGCAATAATCCAGAATGGAACTACATCATCTGGTGTAACTACTTATGAAGATTGTGAAGTAAAAATAACGAAGATAGAATGGTTAATGCCATATGTTATTGCATCAGATGAACAAAAAATCCAGCTATTGAATTTCATTGGTAAGGATAACCCCATCTCTATGTGTTTTCGTTCTTGGGAGATATTTGAATATCCTCTTCTTCCAAGCACGAATAAACACTTCTGAACAGTGAAAACTTCAAATCAATTGGAGAAACCTCGTTTTGTAATTCTCGGACTACAAACAAAGAGAAAAGATGCTAGAACTGCAAATGCCAGTAGATTTCATCATTGTGAGATAAGTAATGTGAAACTTTTCTTAAATTTACAATATTATCCATACAATAATATGAATCTCGACATATATAACAATCAGTATGCAATTCTCTATGATATGTATGCTAATTTTCAAAAATCATACTATGGAAGAGATCCGCAGCTATTGCTGACAAAGCCTATGTTCATCAAGAATGAACCACTCATAGTTATTGACTGTTCACGACAAAACGAATTTCTCAAGAGCGCTCCTGTCGATGTACGTCTGGAGTTTGAGGCTAAAAAAGATTTTTGTGCTCACACTTCAGCATACTGCCTAATCTTACACGATCGCATCGTTCAGTACAATCCTATCAGTGGGAATGTCAAGAAGCTCGTCTAGGCTGCACCGGAAAATGGAGTATGCAGTAGACCTGACTGGTTTCAAGCAAACCGAAAAAGATTATATTCTAAAGGAATTAGGAATCATACCTCTCGAGGAAAATAGTGCAGATCCTATTGTTCTAACATTCAAAAATCCCTTCTCATGGAAAAGACTCTCAGACAAAATGCAAAGGGAAAACAAATGGCTCAAACATAATTATCATGGCATCAGGTGGAAAATGGATGGACATGAATACTCTCAAATCGGAAACTTGCTTCGTGTCGCTTTACGTGATGCATCAAAAATTTTTGGTGCATTCAAACAGAAATGGCTTCAACGATTCAAATTTCTTGTTCACAACATTGAACAGTATGGCTATTCGTCAAAACCATCTTTTAAGTGCGTCACAGTATGCACAAATCATAATCCAAGCTATAAGACGACCTGTGCATTGCACAACGTCAAACTCATAAAATTGTTCTGTCAGCATAAACTGTAAAGTAAAATAAAAAATAAAAAAAAAGTAGAGAACGTTATAGGCTTTCCAAAACATAATAGAAAGAGAGAGAGGAAAAATTATCCTCACTCTCTCATCGGGTACCAAAACACTCTGAGGGGAGAGAGGATGTTTTAGTATCTTGGAGAGATAGAAGGGATCCCTACTCCTCCATCGGGTACCAAAACACTCTGAGAGGAGATGGGGTGTTTTAGTATGTCTATGTTTTGGTATGCCTATAGCCTATCTACTTTCCTGCATAGTATTTTTAACCAAGTGGACGGATTTTTTAATCAAAAAGCAGTGTCACCTCCGAGTAACGCTTACGCTTATCGTGTATACATAGAAACATTACTTAATTATTGAGAAGAAGGTAAAAAATCCCATTTGACGTGTGCTCTATGGTGTAATGATACACCTGACCATATGGATGCAGCTCTACAGATACCTAGCAGTGATGGAAAAACAGTTTTTTCCACTAATTTAGAGGCTTGTGCTCTTTGTGACTACACTAAAGGTGGTAAAACTATTGATTTACTGGGCCATTTACATGCTGATGTTTTCAATCAGGAGAAATTTCTCCTCAATGGAGTGGAAGTTAGAATTCGTCTTATACGTTACAAAGATGCTTTTTGTTTAATAAACTACGAGGCTGAAAATGTAGAAGTGAAAATTCTGGATGCTTCATTACGAGTACGGCGTGCTAAGATTAATCCCGGGATTTTGCTTGCACACTCAAAAACTTTATTTAAAGGTACAGCTAAATATCCTTTAACGCGTGTTGAAGTAAAATCCTTTACTTTACACACTGGTATAACCGGAGAAACTTTAGACAACATTATTGTCGGTCAAATACCAAAACGAATAATAATAGGCTTAGTTTCAAATAAAGCTTTTAACAGCAGTAAAAAAGAGAACCTGTTCAATTTTCAACATTTCAACTTAAACTACTTGGCAATGAGTGTAGACGGGATACAAATACATAGTAGAGCTATACAGCCAAACTATCCAGATATATATGTAGATGCTTATCATACATTATTTAGTGGCACGGGTATTCATTTTGCAAACGACGAAAACGATATATCGAGGACAGATTATCCCCACGGTTATTGTTTATACGCGTTTGACCTCGCATCTGATCTATCTGCAAATTGTAATACATACTGGAATCTGATAAAAAATGGCACCATTCGTTTAGAATTACGATTCGAAAGTGTTCTACAACAATCGGTTAATTGTATTGTATATGCCGAATACGACAATATTCTTGAAATTCACTCAACTCGTCAAGTCATCGTTGATTTCGGAGGTTAGCTATTAGAAATTTTATGATTCACTTACTGTATATAATGACCACTAATTAGCCCTTTTCACTACGTAAGTTAGGCCTCTTACTGATAACAAAACTCATTACGTTGTACGACATTAGGTATAAATTACAACTCCTTAATATGACCAGCAGTTAGAAAGGTCTTGTGCTTCCTACTCTACGCATCTACAACAGCTATAAATTATGGATTATATAGTCGACGTTTTGGGTTTTCATGACAGTGCTGACAAGTTCATGATCAAATAAGTTGCTGTTGTTTCTTTAAATAAAGAGTATATCGCTCACTGGACCGCGACTGTACCCCATTCATTCTCAGACTTGCCTATCAAAATACAAGTACACAATAATTGGCTTACAAGTAACGTTCACGGTATAGAGTGGTTCGAAGGATATTCCATACCGTCAGCTGAACGCTAATCTTAGAGAATTAGAAAGAACAGCAAGACAGATTTTTGCTCGGGGTGCTGATGAGACAAAACTTATACAAAGTAGTACTACACGCCATATAGAAAATTTGGAGGATTATAACTGTCCATCTACATATCATTTATCAAAACGAGATATTTTCTGCTGTTATCACGGATCTCTACATCACCGCACTTATAATTGTGCTTTAAATAAGGCCTACAGACATAAAGCATGGGTTAACAAGAACATTGCTCTTTTGACTGCCCTGGATGCTCACTACAGTTATTCGGATCCAATACTCGTTTATCGAACACCCGCTGATTGTACAGGAGCTAGCGGGTCTTCAACGAGTATACGTGTTGAACCATCTAGTACTCTGGATTATTATTATTCAAAATAACAGAAGAAAAATATTAAATATACAAGACCTCCAACACCTGGTCGCACATTAGAAGAACCAATATATGACGAGGTTTCGAACAGTGGCTATTATACAAACTCAGTACCGTCACCTAAAACAAACTCTACGTTTATACAAGATGAACACGAGTCAAATACGGGATGCTCTACGCTTATTAAGAATACCTTCAGCGAGTGTATTCCCTGCCGACAGGATTCCTCGGACATTAACGAGACCGACGGGATGCATATTTAATACAGATATACATACACAGCCTGGATCTCATTGGGTCGCTTTATACATTGACAGACGGGACCACGGAGTCTTTTTTGACAGCTATGGAGTACCGCCTGTTTTTCCACGCCATATAAGAGCAGTGCAGCGTAATACTATTTTTTATGAGTGGAATACTCTACAATTACAAAGTCTAAACTCTAAAGTATGTGGTCAGTTTTGTCTGATGTTTTTAGTATTAGTTATTTTGTAAATTATTTACTACTGATTATAGGAGAAATGATAAAATTGTAGAACGTTTTTATAACCGTCTTCGTGGTTTCACAGTCAAATTTATAAATAGTAGTAAATATAAATGTCATATAGGTAGTGGTCATAAACCTCATTCGAAATATTGTATTCAATCATGTAAACCTAAAATATTATAAACAATTTGTATGTAACATTCCAATTATCACTATTATAACTATTATTAAAAATAAATATAAAATTTTATACTACTTTTCTGAATAAATTAATGTAAAAGACATTTGCAATTGTTTAAAAATTATTTATTATTACATTTTCCTTATTTACCGAAACTACACATATACCCTGCACCTATTATTTATTTAGTTTTACGTAATTATTATTGATATTTATTATTATTATTATTATTATTATTATTATTTA
>QLSS01000155.1:83633-101760 GCA_024372645.1 Trichomalopsis sarcophagae | reverse complement strand
ATTATTATTATTATTATTATTTATTATTGATATTTATTATTATTATTTTTTTTTTTTATTATTATAGTAATTAGTATTATTATTATATTCATATGAGCGTGTATAGACACTCTCGAGCAGGCGCGCGCGCGCACACACACACACACGCACACACGCACGCACGCACGCGCGCGCACACATATGCCTGAATGTGGAGATGTGTGTACACACATGCATATGTATGCATACGTACGTGCATGTACAAATACGTATGCATACGTGTTATGAGGTGCAGAAATCTACCTCACTAACACATAGTTAAAAGGACGCCACATGTACACGATGCATTGACAGCTGCTGAAGGGAGGGGGGTAACTCCCACAGACGCTACAGCCACGCTATATCGCTGGCTAGAGGGGAGAGGTACACAAGCCAACCACTTTGTCCGCCATCTTGGACCTAACCTTGTACGCCGACTGAGGCTCTCACCTCCCCTCTTTGACCACCATCTTGTCCCTATCCTTGCACATATACTACTCACGTATTCAAGGCATTTTTGATATAGAAGAGGGATAGGGGACTCCTTAAAGTGTTCTGAAAAACATTGGCTCTTTAGATAGACAGAGAGAGAGAGAGGGGGGGGGGAAGTAGCTCTCTCCTAAGTACAACTGGCACCATGGAGAGTAAACAATCTCGACCTTGACTTTCCAAAGGCGTAAAAAATTCCCAAACCTCGAAATATTTACTAGTTTTATAACGTTCTGGCAAATTTACCTCAAATTTTAACTCGACTGATCAGGAAGAGCTAAAAATTCAGGTAAAACCTGTCCATTCGTTATTTTGTTACAATATTATTCATTCAAACCTTTTCGTCAGTTTTAAATAATTACTCAAATTGTAACATATTCAATAAATTACTTTCTTACGCGTATTCCTGCAGTATACAGACGTAAAAATACCTAAACCTCGAAATATTTACTAGTTTTAGAACATTCTGACAAATTTACCTCAAATTTTAACTCGACTGATCAGGAAGAGCTAAAATTCAGGTAAAACTTGTCCATTGGTTATTTTGTTACAATATTATTCATTCAAACCTTTTCGTCAGTTTTGAATAATTACTCAAATTGTAACATATTCGATAAATTACTTTCTTACGCGTATTCCTGCAGTATACAGACGTAAAAATACCTAAACCTCGAAATATTTACTAGTTTTATAACGTTCTGGCAAATTTACCTCAAAGTTTAACTCGACTGATCAGGAAGAGCTAAAATTCAGTTCCAAAGGCCCGAGTCGGTGTCAAGGTCTGTTTTGTTTAGATTCTCTATAGTGTCATGGTACTAATAACACGCCTTCTTAAGTTTATAATCTTTTACTGTAACTTCTGATTTCGCATAGGATTTTGTATTTTAGAATAATCGTAGCGCTTTTCTATTTTTTATAAACTTTGTATTTTCTACACTTTTTGCTGACATATATGTTAAATCGAACAGAGAATCTATTTTTACAATATCAATTATACCATTTTCGTATTTCTTTTAACTTTTTTGTTGAATTCAGTTTTAACTAGGTTTACGAATTCTATAAAATATTTTGCAGTTTTATCTTTATTTTTGATACAAAAAATTCTAGTGCGTTTACTATAATCATAAACAAATGTTAAAAAATATTTTTCTTTACTATAATCAGTTATGGTACGTGGAGCATACAAATCAGTATGAATCGATTCTAAAGTATCAGTAGTTTTTGTTCTATTATTGTCGAACAAAACATTTGCCATTTTACATTCTGTACATTTCGCGCATTTTATTTTAGTACTCTCGAATTTATCTGACGATCCTTCTACTAATTTATTATTATTGACTAATTTGGTCCAATATTGGAAATTTACATGGTTATATGCCCTATGCCATATTTCTTTCTTGCTTGTATTTGTTGCTAATACCTATGAATCACTCGATCCTCTTACGGTTTAAGTGACATTCGACGAAATTTTGATACTTACGAATGATAAAAAGCTGAGGCAAAACTTATCGCAGAATGTTATTTTTTGCGTTTTATACTGTTGTGCGAGTCCACACATTCCCCCACTAGCAAGACGTTTTTTATACTATATAAACCCTACGTTAACCACAGGAGCTCAGTAGTCATGAGAGTAGTTGCATTAAATCAAGAGATCGCAAGCATGTATAACGTAGCCGAGGAGTCTTTACGCACTGTAGTGTTTCGCATCGCGGGCAATCTTCAAACAAATAGTGTTGTTAGACGCAGGTGTACAAGAAGCTGGTGTCTACGTGTGAAACGCATGGTTGCGTATCAATTATGCCGTGAATTTACACGTCTTTTACGATGCACAGCTTCATAGAGTCATTTTAAAAAAATGCAACTTAGCTGTGCGATGCGCAGCAGAATTTTGTATGCAACACAATTTTGCGCATTTACCTGTGTTGACGCGGCTAATGAGAGCATTCGAGGAGAATAATGGTGAGTACATTTTTATTGATTGTAATTTTTCTGCACTATATCGCGTTGTCATTAATAAAAATCAAACAGCGCTTGTACTTGGCAACGAGGTAAACGCTGCCACAGCTGATAGCGTCGTCTGCTGCTGCTGCTACAAGCTCTGTTTCATTCACTCACGCGCGCGCGCATACACACATTCGTAACGCTATGTCGTCTGCTCTCACCGTAGAACGCGTCGACTGCTACGCATGAAGCGTAGTGTTTTCAAGTCGTCTGCTTCAGCGCTAGGAAAATTAGCTTCTTACATCTGTCATATTACATAGCATGCAATGCGTATCTCTCTATCATTACAGTAATATAACGTATAATTATAAAATTAAAGAATATACATCCGCTATATTCTATGACAGTGAGAATACTTTTTTAATCAATTTTTTTTTAATCAGCACTCGAATACACATCGAGTGAGAATGTTGAACATACGTCATCGGATGAAGGTGAGGAGGAGGAGGAGGAGGATGAGGAGGCGGCGGAGGAGGAGACAGAGAGAGAGGCAAGTGAGACGGAGGATACAGCACAAGCGGGGAATGCTGTAGCCGATGTACAGTTTGTACCGGTTGAAATGGTGGGGGTGAGCGCTGACGATGCACACGGAGAGGAGGACGAAAGCGAAGCCGTAACGATAGAAGCAGCAGCAGCAGCAGCTGTGGCTGCGTCGCCTGCAGCTGTGCGTCTTCAGGTGAATGAGGCGATGGAGGAGGAGGAGGAGGAGGAGGAGGAGGAGGAGGAGGAGGAAGGTGAAACAGTAGAGAGAGCGCAGAATAACCACGATGCTAGATCGGAGGAGGTTGAAGATGTACCTGTCAATAGGGATTCTCAGCGTATGGCTAATGTTGACCACCTTCTTGCCGCATGTACAGAGCCAATAGCTGCTGCTAATAATATTCTACAGCGCTTGATGGAACGAGCAGCGGATGAAAGAGAAAATATTATTGAGTATGCGCAGCATCCATGTGTCAAAAGACGGCAACAAATCCTCGACTTTTTAGCCCGACCAGTCGAACCCGAAGAAATGCGGTACACGAGAAGAAGCGCTGAAGGATTTGTCACCGAGCATTTTTTTAACCAGGGAAATCCAAAAGATCGTCAAATTAATGAACGTGAGTATTATGCTGTATTTAAATATATATTTTTCTTGAAATAAATTCTTACTTTTGAATATTATTTAAGTTATTCGACGTGGTCTCGAAGGATTTTCTAAGTACCCCAGGGCTTTGAAACAAGATATCATGCGTATCATGTATGTTCGAAGAGCACAAGAAATACGTTGGTTTTTTAATGCTTGTAAAGATAAAAATTCCATACTCTTAGACACTGAAAATTTACCTGAAGTGTTTAATCGCCTGGGGCAGAGTTTTTCAGGACCACCAGGAGAATAATTTTAAAAAATAAGAAAGTGTAAAATAGGGTATTCAAATATTTTGTATTCAATACATTTTTTCAGAACATAATCACTCTGACGATTCGTCATGTTCCTCTTCTACAACCATTTTTCCCTTATCTACATCATCTTCGAACTCCAATACTTTTGTAGAATCGCAGGATTACGAGGCCGATGAAAGCGATTTTTCTATTCAAGTTGGTAGAGGACAAAGAAGAAGAAATGAAAATTCAAGCAGCAATAATGATGATGATGATTTGTCTGACTACGAACAAGAGGATAATCAGCCCAGTGAGGAGTCAGAGGAGGAGGAGGAGGAGAGAAGCGAAACAGACGATGAGGAAGGAGATGCGGATATCCAGCCTCCTGGTAATCGTTTTGATATTTTCCAACAAAATTCACATTATATATCTAAGTATAAAATAGAAGGTAGACGTATTGTGCTAAAAATAAGATCTCCACCGGAGGATGGATCTATAAATCCGATACTTTGGTTGGAATTAGTTATTCGTGATATTTATTCTTATATAATTTCATTATGCAATGAAAATGACATGATTGGTGTCTCCGTTAGAAGTTTAAATTTTGCACGAGGCCCGGGTGGGTTATCTTTACGATTAGTAAATAATTTTTTATACAATGATTTATGGAATTTAATAAGCGGATTAGCTCAGAGTAATGCGGATTTTCAAATAGATGAGAGCTTTATTCTAACATTAACACTTGTTAATATACCTAATGGTGGCCGAGGTGGAAGTAGAAAGAGGATAAATGTTGATAGCTTAGCTCAGAGATCGGTTGTATCTATAAGAAATAACGATAATTTATGCTTGCCAAGAGCTTTAATTGTCGGGGAGGCTTTTATGATGTATAAAAAATTCTTTTCAATCGAAGCCATTGATACTTGGAATATTGTCAGAGATAGCAGACGTGGTATGCAAAAAGAGCGCGCAAATCTCCTTACTATTAATGCAAACGTCGCAATTCGTGCAAGCGGGTACGGTATACGAGAAATAGAGATGTATCAGCGGTATTATGTTGCAAAAAATATTGCTATTGTAATATACGATAATTTATCTTTTGGAAGTGGAGAACCGCCCTTTTACGACGGAAGACCTCTGTTAAATTCAAATTCTTTTGACGTTATAAATCTTTTGTACGACGCGCGAAGGCGACATTTCGATACAATATTAAATTTAACCGGTGCTGCACGCAATCGTTTTTTCTGCAAACATTGTAATAAAAGCTATAGATACGTAGATGAGCATAGATGTACAGCCAAATGTGACAGGTGTTTTTGTGTACCATCGTGTAATTCTAATATAGATATTATAAAGTGTGTAGAATGTAACCGAGAATTTTACGGACAAATATGTTTCGAGCGTCATAAAATAGATGGGTCATACAAAAAAAAAAAATAATAAAAAAATATGCGATGTAGTAAAAGTTTGTAATATGTGTTGCAAACGAATTAATATCTACAAGTCAAAGCACGAGTGTGGAATCAATTGGTGCAACTTATGTCGCGAAAAACATGATGTAAATCAGCTCTGTTATATTCAACCCATTGGAAGTAATGTTAACGCACAGATTAATCGTAAATCCCCAAAGAAAAACTTATTTATTTTTTATGACTTTGAGACGCGTCAAGATTCTGCTTACCGTGAACATGCAGAGATAAAAATATACATTCCAAATCTATGTGTTGTACAACAGGTTTGCGATGATTGCATGGATTATGAAAATATAAATATACTATGCCATACGTGTGGTGTAAGAGAGCATGTATTTCGCGATGATCCAGTTAAACAATTAATAGGTTTGACAGTACGCGAGAAAACTACCTTCGGTCAAATAATTTGTATTGCTCATAACTCTCGTGGGTTTGATGCGCAATTTATTTTGAGAGAAATCGTTGAAAATACCTGAATAGTACCGAACGTAATATTAAATGGACAAAATATAATTATGCTTCAATGCGGGCGAACAGAATTTATTGATAGCTTAAACTATTTTCACATGAAATTAAGTGCTTTACCACAAACTTTTTCTCTACCACCAGCTAGCAAAAAAGGATATTTTCCTCATCTATTCAATACTTTAGATAATCAAAATTATGTTGGGGCTTTACCCGAAGCATCGTTCTATGCGCCTAATGCCATGTCGACGTCTGAGAGGGAAAAGTTTATTGCATGGTATGAGGAGAACCGAAATACTTATGAGTTTGATTTTCAACGTGAAATACTCGATTATTGCCGTATGGATGTAGAAATTTTAAGACTTGCATGCATGGCTTTTCGGAAAATTTTCATTAAGTGCGGGAATACTTGTCCGTTTACAGAGGCAACGACCATAGCTTCTGCATGCTCCATTGTGTATAGAAAAAATTTCTTACGCGAAAAAACTATCGGTATCATTCCAGCAGGTGGATATCGACGCGCTGATAATCATTCGCAAAAGTCAATACAATGGCTGTTACAGTGTGAACGTGAGATTGGTCGGGAAATCATACACGCGGGTAGAGCACGTGAATTTATGCTTCCAGAAGGGTTTCGTGTAGATGGCTATTTACCTGCGGAAAATGATAATGCTAAAGGTATTGGCTTTGAATATCAAGGGTGTTACACACACGGTTGTCCTATTTGCTTTAATAAACGACGAGATAAAATAATGTCATACGGTAGAACTATGGATAAGTCGTACGAGAATACTTTCCGGAAAATTCAAAAAATAAAAGCCCTGGGTTACGAAGTTCGAGAGATATGGGAATGTACTTTTGATCGGATAAAGGCAGAGAATCGTGAAATCTACGAATATGTAACACAGCATGAGTCGTATAACGTTGAATCAGCGCGATGCTGTTTTTGGAGGTAGAACGGAGAATATAGTTACTGAGTACGCGATCGGAAATAACGAAAAAATTCAATATACAGATATATGTTCTCTTTATCCGTACGTGTGTAAAAGAGGTCGATTTCCCGTAGGACATCCGCGAATTTTAATTGGTGAAGACTGCAATGAATTAACGTAGGGAAATAACAATAATCTCAACAATATTGAAGGATTAGTTAAATGTAGTATCTTACCACCGCGCGACCTACACATTCCACTCTTACCAATTAAAATGCACGGACGTCTTCTTTTTGCTCTTTGCCGCTCATGCTGCGAAGAAATGCAGCAGTGTGACTGCAATCACGAAGACCCAAAAATGCGTGAATTCACGGGCACCTGGGTTGCTGATGAGTTGCGTAAAGCTGTTGAACTCGGTTACGGTATTACGAAAATTTATATTATTTGGCAATATGAGATGACACAATATAATCAAATTGATGGTAGCGGGTCTTTTTGCCGAATACGTAAATACTTTCTTAAAAATCAAGCAAGAGGCTAGCGGATGGCCCTCATGGTGTACTGACGATGCAACTAAATTACAATACATTGAACAGTATAGACTCGATGAGGGTATAACTTTGGATAAAAATAATATCGAAAAAAATTCAGGGTTACGAGCTGTTGCTAAGCTCTGCTTGAATTCGTTTTGGGGTAAGTTTGGACAACGGAGTAATTTGAAACAAACTGAAGTTGTAAAATCACGTGAATCTCTTTTAAAACTTCTTACTTGTCCGGAAAGAGATGTTAATGATATACTAGCAATTAATGATGAGATACTGTACGTGAATTGGCAATACATTCCATTTAAAAGATCCCTAACACATTTTTATATCCTCAGTATAGCTTCTGTCATCGATGACAACGCTTCTTATGGAAATTTAGCTCATTTTAACGCATAATTCAGCTTACTCGCGGTGTTATTTAGCTTGTTGGACACGAATATCAGCTTAAACAGCGGTAATAACAGCTTGTGATTCACCACACTAAAATTAGCTTATTTTTACGTGTGCCGCGCCGCTCCGCGGCCACCGCCGCCGCCGCCGCCTCCGACCGTCCGCGTGCCATAAGCTTATTTTAAGGTAAATCTCTCGTGTGTGTATGTGTGAGTGTGTGAGTACTTGACGAAATGGATATGCGATTCAAACATTCGTTTACGTGTATCGTTAGCGGACCCACGGGATGTGGTAAAACAGTTTTTGTCAAAAGGTTTCTTCGACATCTTCCACTCATGTGCAGTGTAACTTTTGATCGGATATTACTCTATTATGCCGAGTGTAAGTAGTAATAGTAGTAGGGAGAGTAGAAAAAATTGTGGAATTTCACGAGGGATTACCTCAGCCTTCAGATTATTCTTAAGACAATGAAAAGAAAAAATTATTAATTATCGATGATTTAATGAGAGAATCTTCGAATAACATTATTCTCGATTTATTTACAAAGGGAAGTCATCACAAGAATTTAAGTGTAATTTTTATTACACAAAATCTTTTTCACAAAGGATCTGGTCAACGCGATATCTCATTAAATGCAAATTACCTCGTTATTTTTAAAAATCCACGTGATCGTTCGCAAATACAATATCAAACACGTCAAGTATATCCCGAAGACCCAAAATTTTTACAAGAAGCGTATCTCGATAGTACGTCAACTGCTCATGGCTATCTTTTGTTGGATTTGAAACAGTCGACCGAGGATGAATTTCGTTTCCGTGCCTCTGTTTTTCCCGATGATAAATTGAGTTACGCATATGTACCAAAGAAGAATAAGAAATTCCGATAAAAGTAGAGGATTCTATGATTAAAGCTTCAGTCTGATTGAAACAATGGCAGGGAGAGGAGCGTCTGCGAGAGCCGATAGTCGTAGACGGCGTAGAAGACAGCGTGGTGATGGTGCTGCTGCTGCTGGTGCTGAAGAAGAAGAAGAAGATACAAGGTGTGGATGACTACCAAAGCATTTTACAAAAAAGTGTGTCGCAGTATTGAATGCTCTTTGTCATGCAGATAGTCAGCAGCGTTTAGCACTGTTACGTGTAGCTGATAAAAAACTCATTAAAAGCATATGCGAGTGCGTGTTAAATGTATTGCGCGGAGTCGTTAAAATAAAAAACTCTCACAAGTCAAAGTTAAAA
The DNA here is from genome assembly GCA_024372645.1 of Trichomalopsis sarcophagae. Lineage (NCBI taxonomy): Eukaryota > Metazoa > Arthropoda > Insecta > Hymenoptera > Pteromalidae > Trichomalopsis > Trichomalopsis sarcophagae. Next base: position 92,854 of record QLSS01000155.1, on the reverse strand, counting down.
AAACATAAAAGTATTTTGAGAAAATTATTAAATAAATCCAGTAGTAAAAATAGTGAAAAAGAGTGGAAAAACAAGAAACGCGTCCTTATTCAAAACGGTGGTGCTTTTTTACCAATGTTACTTGCACCAATTATAGGTGCACTTGTGTCAAAAATATTTGGAGTCTCTGGAAATTAAAATATGGAGCACGCTCGTAAAATGGTCATTGTACGAGAGGAAACATACGAGAGAGTACCGAAGCAACAGCATCATCAACAACAACAACAACATATAGTGGAAGAGTCGAGTAATGCTTTAGAGCCAACGATACAGACAAAGGGTGATAACTTAAGTCGTCTCGATGCTGAGATGCACGATATACTTTTTTCAAAAAGTATCACCGATGAACGTGAAAAATGTCAAAAATATTTACAAATTTTAAGAAGATGTCTTCATTTTAAAAATTTGGAATGTCAGGAACTTTTATCAGATGCAAATATACTTGATGTAGAGATAAGTGGTTGACTTATAAAATTTAACATGTCTTATGAAAATCAATACTTTGACACTAGACACGAGACTGGATACGCTGGTGCACGTAATCTATTACGAATCAATGGTAAAAATAAGAAGAAGAAAAGCGAACTTAATGAGTGGTTAAGTAATCAAGATGCATACACACTACACAAACCTATTAGACGAAAATTTCCTAGATTGATGTACACTGTCACTAATGTGGATGATTGTTGGGAAATGGATTTGTGTGACATGCAATCTCTCAAAACGTATAACGATAATTTTACGTATTTACTTGTAGTTATAGATGTTCTCAGTAAATATGCTTGGGTCGAGCCTTTACGTGACAAAAGTACAAAAAGTGTTGTAGCTGCTTTTGACAAAATCTTAAAAAGAGCCGATGGGCGACGCCGAATTCTTATACAAACTGATAGAGGCAAAGAGTTTGTCGGATCAGATTTTCAAAATTATTTAAAACAACACAAGATTAATTTTCGAGTGGCACGTAATCCCGATGTTAAAGCATCCGTCGTCGAGCGTCTAAATCGCACGCTCAAATAACGTATGTTCAGATATTTGACTCACAAAAATACTCATAGGTATATCGATGTTATTGAAAATATCGTTTACGCGTATAATCACACTATACATAGTGGTACTAAAATGGTTCCGGCAGTTGTAAATATTCGTAATGCAGTTGTGGCAAGAAAAAATTTAGAAAAAAGAGCTCTTAGTCAGAGAAAAAAGTCTAGAGCACATATATACAGCGTGAATGACCATGTTCGCATCAGCAGGTTGAAAGACACCTTCGATAAAGGTTACGAAAAGAATTACAGTGAAGAGATCTTTAAGATTACCCGTGTCTCACGTCGTCAAAATCTCTTCACCTATGAACTGACTGATTTAGAAGGTGAAATAATCGACGGATTTTTTTATCCCGAAGAACTAGCTCGAGTTGGTGATGATTGTTTATCACAAAATAAGGAATTCAAAGTGGAACGTGTGATAAAGAGTAGGGGACATGGTGTTAAACAAGTTTTTGTAAAGTGGCTTGGCTATCATGATAAATTTAATTCGTGGATTAATGCAAGCGAAATCATTGCACTTTAAACATGGATGAGGATGAATTTTATTTGATATTACCGAGTAACAGTAGTATGAAATATTTTTCTGAAAATACAACATCATGCTTTACCACACACTTATCGCACGAAGTACGTCTGCATGGTAAGTGGAGTGTTGCTCTCACGGAAATCAGCATACCATGCACGATGATGCATATTCAGAAACACGAATGTAATATAAAGTTTGTTAACGCACGTAGAATAGCAGTTGCAAGAAAGAGAGACATACCTGAATATTTACCGGATTGGATAAACGACAAACACAACGATGCCACATTTCCACCAGGTGTTTACGAGAATCTCAACAATCTCACTGAAGCTATAAACAATATACCTGAATCTCACTTACGTATTGAACAGGCAAAGAAAAAAAGTGGTTATTACAATTTACATAAAAAGTGTGAATGTAAGGAAATTCATTTTTTCATCTTGAGCGAAAAGGTCAAACGTATATTTGGCTTTGAGAATGAAAAATATAGAAATCAGGAATTTATACCCATGATTCCATCTGTAGAGTCGAAAAAAAATGCAACATCGGTAGGAAACAGACCTGGTTGTTTGGCAAGAGCGATAGCTGATCAATTTTTCGTTTATTCAGATATTTGTATTCCGTACACAGTCGGTGACGTTCAAGCATCCCTTTTGCTCATAGTAACACTCGATAATTCAAAATATAAATTTGTTGCGAGAGTGGTCAAACAATTTGCACCTGGAATTTATCTACCTTTGTTAAATAACACATTTCAGAATATAATAATAGATATAAGAGATGAAAATGGGAATCATATACCATTCGAGTACGGAACGTTGACCGTAACACTACATTTCATGCGCATTCTCTGAGAAAAAATGGCTTACTACGCAGAATACTATGCCGATCAAATCGGTGGTAGTGCTGGTGGCAGAGGAGGAGGAGTACGTCGAGTGTTTGCAGGTTCAACTTATCAGCGAGGTCATGGTGGAATCGGCAGCTTTTTGAGTGGATTATTTCGAAGAGTTTTACCTTACATTACGAGTGGTGCTAAAGCCGTTGGAAAAGAAGCTATCAGAGCAGGATGCATGTATTAGATGATGTGGGAAATAACGGAATCAATTTTAAACAAGCTGTAAATATGCGTATGCGTGAGTCCGGTAAAAATCTTAAGCATAAAGCCGCTGATAAAATTGCCGCTATGATGAACGGATCAGGATATAAGATACGCGCTAAAAAGCGGAAACAGAACAGTTCAGCTGTACGCATCAGCAGTAAAAGTGGCCGTGTAAAGAAGAAAAAGAAGAGGAGCCGTGTCAGTGTTCGCAAATCTACGAAAAAGAAAGCTGGCAAGAATAAGCCAAGGAAGAAGAGAAAACAACGCAGTGTGAGCGATATTTTTGGATCTACATAGACATTATTTAATATGACTTTTCTACACTCAAACTCATGCGAATGCATGAAATCAGAATTAGATTTATTTACATTACCACCTACACAGACTTCGGTGGAAAGCTCTCAATTTATACATTATAAACCAGTTTCTTCGCTAACAGACGATGGACCGTTGGAATTCATCGTTCCAGCTGGTAGTGATTATCTCGATCTTGCACACACAATGCTAAGCATTCGTATGCAGATAGAGCCAAATGTTGAAATAACAGAAGCAGCTAAAGCTACAGAGTATCCGAAGGTAGCAGCAATAAATAACAGGTTACATTCGCTATTTAACCAAATATATGTTTTCTTTAATCAAAAATTGGTTTCACCACCAAACAATGCTTATCCTTATCGAGCTTACATCGAAACACTGTTAAATTATTCAAAGAGCAGTATGGAATCACATCTTACGAGTGGACTCTGGTATACGGATACCCCTGGAAAATGGGCATCGCCTCCCAATATCAAGCGTACTGATGTAAATACAAATATTGGTCAGTGTAACCGTCAGTATTTTACCCAGAATGGTAAAACTGTCGTTTTACTCGGTCATTTGCATTGCGATGTTTTTAATCAAAATAAGTTTCTGTTAAATGGTGTTGAACTGCGATTACGATTGGTTAGGAGTAAGGATGCTTTTTGTTTGATGGATTTTACAGATGACGATAAATTTACTATACGCATTTAGGAAGTTTCACTGATTGTGCGTCGAGTTAAAATAAGTCCAGGTGTTATACTAGCTCATGCTAATGCACTTACAAAAGCCACTGCTAAATACCCAATCAATCGTGTGGAGGTGAAGGCATTTACAATGCATAGAGGTATTCTTGGCGATACACTGGACAACGTTATTCTCGGTCAAATACCCAAAAGAATAATCATTGGATTTGTGGATAACAAGGCATTCAATGGAAACAGAAAGTTTAATCCATTTAATTTCCAACATTTTAATATAAACTATATTTCTCATTATGTGGATGGTGTCCAGATTCCCAGCAAACCATTGCAGCCTCGATTTTCAGGTGAAAGTCAATTATTTATCGACTCGTTTCATACGCTATATTCTGGGACTCGAATTCATTTTCTAAACGAAGCATTAATTATCTCACGATCGGACTACGATGAAGGGTATACATTATTTGCTTTTGATCTAACGCCTGATTTATCAGCAAATTCAGTTTCTCATTGGAATTTAATCAAGCACGGCAGTGTTGGTGTAGAGGTAAAATTTGAAAGAGCACTTGAATCTACAATCAATTGTATAATTTACGACGAATACGACAATGTCTTGGAAATAGATTCAAGTAGACAAATAATAACGGATTTTAATGCATAATACCGTTAAAGCGATGGAAAAGTAAGAGGAGAAGATGGAAAAAAAGGAAGGGGGTTAAGAAGCAACAGCAGCGCCTCTCTATACTATAGATGAGTAAAAAAGCTGAACGTCATACTCTCAGTGACGTTTGAGAAGTGAGCGAGTTTGGATCGACTGTGTGAATTTTTTATAGTATCATGGATTACGTTATTAATATTCAGGGTTTGAGAGACCGTAACAACAAGTTTACACCCAAAGAAGTTGGTGTACTTGGTTTAAAGCACAGAATCGTCCAACATTGGACAGTTAAGCAACCCCATAGATTTGAAGAACTTGAAACTGGACTTAAAAGAAGTAACGAGTACATCTCCAATCATTTTCATGGAATTAGTTGGCATGAAGGTGGCATCACCATTGAACAACTACAGTATCATTTACAACAAATAGCCAAAGTGGCTATACGTATTTTTACACTCGGTCATGACAATTGGAGATTCCTGGAGACTGTAATGTGTCGAGAAGTTGTGAACGTTGAAGAAATGTATGCCCCGAATTTTGACGAATTGAAAATAAATTATCCAGGTAACTTCATGTGTTTAAATCATGGCATTCAAGGTATAAACTCCAGTCGCGATTGTGCTCTCAATCATGCATATGAGCTACGAAAGTGGCTACACTCTATAGCAGGAGATATAACGCAATATTCTGCACAGAAATTTAGTGATGCATTGTACTGCAAACTAAACTCGCGGATACGTACAGCTACTTCATCGTCTATTTACGCGACATACGAAGAGGACGTAGTCGATCATTGCTGAAATAATAATAATAATAATAGAATGAATACACAAGAATTACTAAAAGCTCTTGACCCGTTAACCGTCAAGACAGTTGGCGTGTATGCTGCGGATAGAATTCCAAACGTTTTGGAATACCCCGCGGCCATCATAGCTAATACAGATGATCACACGAAGAAAGGAACACATTGGATTGCTATCTACATAGACTCAAACGGTTATGGAACATACTTTGACAGTTACGGACTACCACCAATGTCCCAACATCATCTTAAACGACTCAAAAGAAATTGCAAGCGGTATCAGTGGAATAAAAAAAAGTTGCAAAGCTTTGATTCACAGGTGTGTGGCCAGTATTGTGTTATGTTCCTTTACCATATGGTTAGGCTACTTAACTTACGCACGTTTTGTCATAAGTTCTCGCGAGATTCACGAAAAAATGACGCGATAGTTGTATTGTTCTATAAAAAGATTCTAATAAAATATTCTAATTCCCACCTGAAAAGTCACACATGGTTCTCATGTAGTAATCATATGGTTTCTAAGTGGTTTTAATGTGGTTACCACATGGGATCCACATGGGAACCATGTACAACCAGGTGTGATTTTGCTGTGGGTTCCCATAAGGAAGCACGGGATTCCCACATGGTTCCCACATGATTTTTACATGGTCACCACAAGCTATGTGTGAAATAATTTGACAGAATGCTAATTATGCCAGTGTTAACCACATGGGAACTTAATACGAAACTAAAACATTAGGGGATGATATGGGGATAATATGAATAATGCTATCCTGCAGCAACTAATTAGCAACTAAATATGCCGTTTAAAGAACTTTAATATCTTAACGAGAACCAAAGATATAGCATCGTGGTCTGCTAGGTTAAGATTTAATCTAGCAGATCACACGTATCTTTTACAGGTATTGAACAACTAAATCAGGAATAGTGTAACTAATTAGCAACGAATTATCAACTAAATACCCAGTATGTTAGAAGTGTGCGTCGTGACCATGGTCTGCTAGCTTAATATACGTTGGTAGGGAGCCAAAGATGTCAATTAGAAGCAAATTTTGGGTTTTCAGCACAAATTAATTCATTCATTCCTCAGGGAAGAATTTTTCACTATAGACATAAATATACTTTTTTTTATAAAATTTTCGTACCTTTTAATAAAAGTACCCTTAATTTATATATGTAGGACGTTCTTTGTCAACCGGAACACCTCTATACCCAAAATTCCTTTTGACCTAAAAGTATTTAAAAATATGAAAAATTTAGGATTTTTTATGTACTTTTCATTAGAGCGTGGCCTTTTTTGAAATTTCGTTTACAGACAGAGCAGCACGTCCCCTAACCTTAACGAAATGATCAGGCTGCCAGAAATCACAGGGGCTCAGAAAAATTCCACGACTATTTTCATCCCAAAATTGCAGTTTCGCGCATTTGAGAGCTTTGTCCTGTGATGGACGCGAGGAAAATTATTGACAGACAGTACTTTTATGTATTTTTTGCTGCTGAACACGAATCCGGCGGTATTTTTTTACCGATACCTGAAGCGTTCGTCCCTAACCTCAAAAAACACAACCAAAATTGCAGTCTCGCGCAGTTGAGAGCTTTGTCCTGTGATGGACGTGAGGAAAATTATTGACAGAGACTATTTTTATGTATTTTGAGATGTTGAACACGAAGATTTGCAATATTACAAGCGGACCAAATTTTCTAAAATCAAACCATTTTTTTATAGTTTGGTGTATTTTTGACATATACATTAACAATAATATATAATCATTCAAAAGAATAGACATTTTTTTCGTTTTTTTTTTGTTTTTATTACCATTTTTTTACATTATTTAGCAGTAATCCGTTATTGATAATATTTTGTATGCATTAGAATATCTAAATGCAGAAAGACAACGTCAAGTTATTACAAAATACGCATGTCACACACATATTACAAATTACATTCTTTTTTATTCAAGGGTAAAAGAGAATTAGTAATTGATTCATAAAGAAACAATCCATATTCCATAAAATACGTATTACTTTATTATCTCTCCTTATTATTTTGTATTACAGTAATTTTAATAAAATTGTATTATTTGTAAAAAGTTATCGGAGAAAAAAAAAAATAATTATTGAAAAACCTTTGAAATTTTTAAAGAAAATTAAAAATATATGAAAATCACTTAAAATCTTGAGAGTAAGTAAGAATTTTCTTTATTATGTAATAATATTATCAATAACGGATTACTGCTAAATTATGTATAATATGGAAATAAAAATAAAAAAAAATTGAAGTATAAAAAATAAGCCAAACAATATTTATAAAGTAATAGAAATAAAAAAAAAATTAAATAGTAGAAGAAAAATAAAAAAAAGTAATGCGGGCTTCATAAACATGAAGACAGTCTCAACCCTGTAAAACGCAGAGAGTCTTTAAAAAATTATTTTTCAATAATGGCAGGCCTATTTCTATTCTTTTAAATGATTTTATATTACTGCTAATGTATATGTCAAAAATACACCAAACTATAAAAAATGGTATAAAATTTGGTCCGCTTGTAATATTGCAAATCTTCGTGTTCAACATCTCAAAATACATAAAAATAGTCTCTGTTAATAATTTTCCTCACGTCCATCACAGGACAAAGCTCTCAACTGCGCGAAACTGCAATTTTGGGGGTGTTTTTTGAGTTTAGGGACGAACGCTTGAGGTATCGGTAAAAAATACCGCTGGATTCGTGTTCAGCAGCAAAAAATACATAAAATACTGTCTGTCAATAATTTTCCTCGCGTCCATCACAGGACAAAGCTCTCAAATGCGCGAAACTGCAATTTTGGGGGAGTTTTTTGAGGTTAGGGGCGAACGCTTGAGGTATCGGTAAAATATACCGCCGGATTTGTGTTCAGCATCAAATAATACATGAAAATAGTCATTGCCTGGAATTTTTCTGAGCCCCTGTGATTTCTGACAGCCTGATCATTTCGTAAAGTGGTATTTTTTTAAGGACGTGCTGCTCTGTCTGTAAACGAAATTTCAAAAAAGGCCACGCTCTAATGGAAAGTACATGAAAAATCCTACATTTTCCATATTTTTAAATATTTTTAGGTCAAAAGGAATTTTGGGTATAGAGGTGTTCCGGTTGACAAAGAACATCCCACATATATATATATATATATATATATGTGTGTGTGTGTGTGTGTGTGTGTGTGTTATACATATCTTACAAGTTATTTAAACATTAATATTGGTGAAAGTAAGAGTTCGATCCGTACAACGAACACAAAAAAATTCATGGAAAAACCTTTTTATAGTGCAAAAGTTCTTGTATGGGTCCCAGAATGGCAGAGACCCTGTATTTTTAGTTAAAAATCGAGATTTCCATAAAATTTGTCCTAAAATTATTAAAATTTATATTTTAAGCCTGTGGAAATGCTCATGAATTGCTTGTTGCATTCCTATAAAAATCACAGAGGTAGCAAACATCAAAATAAAAAAGTCACTGTAGGAGAAAATTGTTCTCTAATGGCCATCATCAACAAAAAATTTAAAGCTTGAAATGAGAAACGACGTCCATCTTCACGCCGGTAATCGAGACGGGATAGAGAGTGACGAAATACAATCAAGTGGTAGCACGTGCGCCTAGAGATCTCGGGAGTGCTGGATCGATTCTCGGTTCCGGCGTCCCCTTATGTGATTTTCTCATCTCACGTCAAGTCTCACCCCGTTACAAGATTAGTGACAAATTATTTAAATACATGTTCGCTTATAGAAATAAATTGCGTCACTTAGATCATCGCCATAAAAATCATAATACTTGATTTATTTGTTACAAATATTCTTACTGAAGTCGATAAATCGTAAATATATTATATCTTTTACAAAAAATTGTAACATAAATCATACACTCGATCATAATTTTTTTGAGTCAGTGGATGATTAAACTATTTTTTGTAAGAGATATAATATTTAAGATTTCTCGACTTCAGTAAAAAAATAAAATCTAAAAAAAAAGTTAACAAATCTAAAAATGTAAGAAAGTGTACAAAAGCGTATGAGAAAAAGGTCCGAAA
>QLSS01000155.1:71072-83623 GCA_024372645.1 Trichomalopsis sarcophagae | reverse complement strand
AAGCATATGTACATTGTTTTAGAGATATAAGGAATCAAAAAATGTAAAAAAAATTGAATCCTAACCTGATATTGTAAAATTTAATCAAGATATAGCAAATATTATTTAATCATCTATTCTCAATTTATGATTAATCTTGACTTGCAAATTTCATGTGAGATTTTACACTAGGAAAGCACCCTTGAGGAACTTACTTATAGAAGAATGTGCACAGATCTCTGCACAAAATTTGGATCATCTCTTAATTTTCAGAAAATTCTTAAAAGCTTAAAATGAGAATTTAATAAGTGCCTTAATAGGTGTTATCGTGAGGATGATAACACAAAAGCTCTGATTGCAAACTCCAAAATTTTGATTTTTCTTGATGAAACATTTCACGACCAGAGTTCTACCAGAGTGTTATCATCCAAATGGTCACACCTACAAAGGTGCTCATTATTTTATCCCTTTGCTTTTAAGAATTTTCTGAAAATTTACAGGTGATGATTCAATTTTTGCGCAGAGATCTGTACAAAGAGCTGTGCAGAAAACTCTACAGAGATTTATTTAATTGTAAGCAAATTTAATAGTTATAATAAATATTTACAATTTACTTATGAATTACAAAACAATAATACGATCCCTTTTCTTGATGTCACATTAACAATTAATAATAATAGTATTATTACAAATTGGTACCAAAAACCCACTAACACTAATAGAGTTTTAAATTTTAATTCTAACCACACGATTCAATTAAAGCGCAACATTGTTTACAACTTGGTAGATAGAGCTCTTCTCCTCTCACATGATCAATTTCACAATGAAAATTTACTTATAGTTAAAAAAATTCTGAAGGAAAATAGCTACTCGGATAAGTTTATTGACAGCAATATCCGTTATCGTGTTAGATTTCATACTTTTAGAAATTTAAAAAATAAAAAAAATGGTTCTATTGGCAAAAATATTATCCCGATTCCGTATCATGAAAAATTGTTTTTTACATGTAAGTCTGCCTTTAAAAAGTATGGTTTTTCTATTGTTCCTTGTATATCAAATAAATTAAATGGTATTATTTATTATTTTTTTTTTTTTTTTGTAGGAGGCTGTGAATCCTTTTAACGGACGACTCTTCCATTGCGGGAACACTTAGTGTGGGACTCGGCAGCGGCGGCCACCCCTACCCACTAATACTAGTACCGTTAATCACACTACTTCGGACTGGGCCGCTGTCTTTGCGCGTCCTTTGCGCATTCATTCCTTGCTTCCGTTCATACAATACTACTAGTCTACTCTTTCACTCTCTCAGTCACTCAGTTTTCCAGGCATCCATCTTCTTTCTTACACTGCAATATACCCCGCACATATGAGGCAAGCAGCGTCCAAGCGTCCGTGCTGGCTGTCATCGGTCTTGTCACGTTGTCTGGCGTAATCGTCGTGCCGAGAAGCGTTTCCAGTCTTTGTCTTTGCTCGGGAGTGCACACAAAGAACGTGTGATCCGCGTCGTCCCAAGCTTGTCCACAGTACGTGCAATCCGGTGTCGTCACTCTGTTCATTCTGTGAAGATACTTTCGGAAGTACCCATGGCCGGACAAGAATTGGGTAAGGTAGAAACCCACCTCACCGTGCTTCCTGTCCTTCCAGGGCCCAACCTCCGGTATCAGTCTGTGGGTCCAACGTCCTTGTCCGTTCGTTGTCCACCTCGTCTGCCATTTCTCGATCGTCTTCGTCCGTTCTTCCGTCACAGCGTCTGCCCTCCCAACGCTCGAGCTTCGTGCGAACAAGCGTTTCCGCTCATGAACAAGAAGGTCGATCGGAATAACGCCCGCTATCGCGAAGATCGCATTTTCCGATACGGTCCGGTACGCGCATGCGATCCTTAGTGCCCCGGTTCTTTGCACACTCGTCATAGCCTTTGCCCGTCGCTTGACTTTTAACGCGTCCGCCCATACCTCGGCCCCGTAGAGCATAATCGAGTAGGTGACGCTCATCAGTAGTCTTCGTATACTCGGTCTCGGTCCTCGCGTGTTGGCCATGAGTCTACTCAAAGCCTTCGTCTTTTCTGCTGCTTTCGTAGTCACGTTACGTATGTGTGGCCAGAAGGTCAGTTTCGTGTCCAGGGTCACCCCCAGATACTTAACTTCGCTCTTGGTTGTCATCCGTTCCGTTCCCACAGTCATCGGTATTATCGTCTCGATCCGTTTTCTAGTGAGTAGCAGCAACTCAGTCTTTTGCAATGCAAGTTGCAGCCCGTGCTCTGTCATCCATCTGTCTACGCGTCTCATCACCTGGTTCAGTTTCAGCTGAGCCAAGTGGGCGTCACGTGCGGTTATGACGGCTGCCACGTCGTCCGCGTACGCGATGAGGCACGTGTCGTCTGGCATGTCCCGTCTCAGTATACTGTCGTACAGTGCGTTCCAAAAGTCAGGACCCAAAATGGAGCCCTGTGCCACCCCTGCCGTCACCCGTTTTCGTCGCATTCCATCCGTTGTCTCGTACGTCATCCCGATGTGTTCAGGAGGCTGAGAGGCCTATAGGAAGACGACGCGGCAGGATCCCCTTTCCCTTTGGGAATGAGGACCAGCCGCGCAGTCTTCCAAGGCCCCTCGAACGCTCCCGCGACCAGGCAACCGTTGTAGATCTGCAGCAGCGCATCCGGCCTTTCGGCAGCGATGATCCGCAGCAGCTCCACCGGGATGCCATCTGATCCTGGAGCCCTCCGAGGCTTCAGCTTGGCTGCAGCGCTCTGAAGCTCTCCCAATGTGAAAGGTGGACATTCTATCGCCGTGTCCTCGTTCGTATCATCCGTTCTCTCCGTGTGAGTCGGGAAGAGATCATTTACGATCCTCTCCATTGTGTCTCCGTTCTTCGTCTCTGTAGGGTTCCAGGCGCCAAGTTTGCGAGTCACAATCTTGTAGCCCTCCCCCCATGGGTCTGAATCTACTTCGTCCTCTAGTCGTCTCCAACATTGTCGTTTGCTGTCGTTGATGGTACGTCTGAGAAGCTTTCTCGCAAGTTTGTATTCCCGCGATAGAGCCTCCCGTTCGCGTTCGTCCTTCTGGTGCTGTGCCTGTCTCCGCAGTCGGTGGCACTTTCGTCTGATCTCAGCAATCTCTGGGGTCCACCAGTAGGCTTGCTGTTTGTCTCCTCTGTACCGTTTCCGTGGCATCGTGGCTTCGCAGATGCCCTGCAGATACTTTTCCAGATCGTTCACACACCGCTCGACCACGACTTGGTCCGTCGGTCCCCGAGACAGATCCACAGAAGGTGTCACTACGTTCTGCAATTGTCTCGTCAGTTTGTCCCTGTTTATACGACCAGTGTCCCAACGTGTAGTTCGTCTATTCTGTGTCCGTGTTCGCCTCTTCACGGTGTCACTAGTCAAGCTAAAGGTGATGTACTGATGATCGCTGGCCGTATAGTCCTCGATCACTTTCCATCCCCGCAGCTTTATCAACAAAATGTCCGTGGCCAAAGTGATATCCGGGATGTCACGTTTCCCTCGTTAATTACTTCCAGTCCCAGTCGGGCAGCCATCTGTAAAATCAGTCGCCCCCTTCTGTTCGTCTTAGGCATCCCCCACTCAACCGCCCGCGCGTTAAAATCGCCCGCCACGATCACCTCGCCCGAGAGGTCTCTGACGACGTCTTCCAGGGCTTCCAGCTTTTCGGCGTACTCGCGCGAACTATTGTTCGGGGAGAGGTAGACGCTGACAATAATGACAGCGCCGATCCTCACCCAAACATAGTCATCCCCGCACCCGCTGTCTGTGATACGCGCCGCGTTTATCCCTTGGGCCCACACCACCGCCGTGTTCGAGCTGCTCGCGATCCACAACGGTTCCGAAAGGTTTCTGTACTGCTCGTTTATCTTGAGGAAGCAGCGCGTGTGCCACGCTACTTCTGTTCAAGTTGCATTGGAGTATCGTCAGATCCATTGCGACTGTCTCGTCCTGCCTTCCGTCAGAGCTGCTTTAAATACAGCACACGAGGACGTGCCAGGCACGTGAGCCAGGTCTTGGTTGGCTCTCCCCGCGCAGAGAAAGCAGGAAAGTGTGCTTTTGCACGACCTTCCCACATGTCCCTATTTGCCGCACTTCCAGCAGCAGTCACGTCTGTCGGGTCCCATGCACTCAGTTCTTATATGTCCGTACCCGAGGCACTTGTAGCACCTCGGAACGCGGAGCCTGGGTCGTAACCGACAGTCAACCCACCCGATTTTAATTCGGCCCTTCTTGAGCAGGTCCGCCGCCTCCTTTGCGTCAAACTCGCAGATGGCCAAGGCCTGTCCGCGGTTGTTCGATCCAAAGACATGGACGGCCCGCTCACCCTCCGTCCCCAGTGCGCGGTTGATCGCGTCCGCGACGTCCCTTGCTGTCGTGACGCAGTCCAGGTCCATAAAATCCAGCGTCACCCTGGAAGTAAGTTCCTTTACCGTCGCAGTCTGTCCCAGCGAATCTTGTAAAGCTCGTAGAAAGGTCTGGCGATCCTGATCCTTCTCAAGCTGCACAAGAACCGCTCCGTCCTCCCCGCAGCGAGCACCCATCCGATCGCCAATCGGGATCGCTGCTAGGATCAGGATTTGGCGCTTGCGCGCTCTACCATTGTGCAGGGCGAGCCTCCCGACTGACTAGGCCGGGTCCGACCCCCTCTAACTACTGGCGGCCCAGGAGTGCAAAAACTGGTGTTAACAACTGTACCCTCCAGAGTCGGCACGCTTACATTCACGGGAAAATCCCCTCCTGGATGCTTTCTCCATTCCACGGTGGGACCTGCAGGGTACCCCTATAGTCGAAACTAGAAAGCACCGCGACCTCATTCACGGGACAACTCGTTTATAGAGTGCCTCCACCCGCTTGGAACAATACCCGTCTATAGGGGTACCCATTCATGGGAGGTGCCCGTTTATAGGGCCCCCGACTCACTCCTCGCGGTGCTTCCGGGTGACTAAAAGGGAGTGTTTGTATAAGTGCGTGAGTGGTTGTTGAACAGTTGCCTACCATTATTGGCAACTGTAGCTAGAGACTCCTTTAGCCGCCTCTGTTATAGCGTTGCTGCGAAGAGCATTGACGCGACAGAGAACGTTTCCAGCGGACGCGGCGAGGAAGCAGAAGCATAGCATTTCTTCTAAGCGGGTGTGACCCACACAAAGAAGCGTCCGCCGAATTATTAGGTTAGGTAAAGATAACCTTGATAAATGGTGTGAGACCAATGTTCTATACGAAATTCCATGCAATGATTGTAATGCAACTTACGTTGGCCAAACTAAGAGGAGTTTGAGAAGGAGAATAGATGAACACAAAAAAACTCCATTGGAAAAAATATTACCAATTCCGACTCATATTAAAGATTTTCCCACAGTTTTGATTTTGATAATGTTAAAATTTTAGATAAGGAACAAAATTATTTTAAAAGATTAATATCAGAAAGTATATTTATTAATATTAATGAGAACAACATTAATAAACAAGAGGATTTTAACACTATTAGCAAACAATATAATAAATTAAATAGATATTTACAAAAACAAAGTTTTTCTACTATGTAGCTTTTCTCCTGTTCAAAGGCTATAGCCGGGTTACTATGGTGAAATGGCCCCCTTGGAAAATGTATATATGTTATATACCATTCGATGGGGGATAAAAAAAAACTCCCATAGCCAAATTTTTAGCTCTCTGCCTAGTGCGCATGCGCAGTAACGTCGATAAACGTGTTTTTTTGATTTTATTTTTTTCTGAAGTCCCTATAGGATAAAAATTTTTTTAAAAATTCACATTGGTGTATTTTTATGTCATGAATAACTGCAATTTTTTTGGGATTACATAACCTCAAATATCGGATCTAAAAAAATTATTAAAGTTTTCAATCGATATTTTGACCCCCTTGTTTTTGAGGTGCAACTTTTTAAGTAGACTTTTTTTGTGTACTTTTTCCCGTTCTTTACGATGGCACTAACGTTTTTTCCTTAAAAATGGTGGCACAACTCGATTTGAGCCAAAAACTGATTTTTTTGCCATTTTTTCACGTTTTTAGCTGGTTATGTTACAATTTAGTTACTAAAGTGACTCCTTTTGAGTAGTTTTGCATATCTTCCCATGAAAACATAATCAAATGAAATATTTTGTTCGCTCCAAGCCGTATTTTTTATATTATCTTACGTTTTCAATGATGGTCTTATCAGAATTGTGATATCACCTTATTATAAAACTGATGGCTAATGTTATGTTCTTTTTAAACGTTCTGTGATTGGTCGAAAGTATTGTCTCTGTCGCACTTTTTTGTTTATTGTTTATTTTTATTTATAATAAAAGGTTATGCTTGGCCGCGCGGTTGACGCGGCGGCTGCAATGCAGACGATCTGCGTAGTGAATGGTCAATCATAAAATTAAGAATTATCAGGAGCATAAACAAATAAAGTATTTTGATTTCTTAATTAATTAAACGATGCGCAAACCAATGGCCAACATTGTTTTTTTCAAAACTAATTTTTTTTTTCTTACAATTGTCTATATAAGGGAGAAAGTACAATACGTCCCGTCCCGTCCCGTACCGACCCCGGGACATACCGTCTGAAATAAGTCACTTTTATATTATTGGCTAATTCTGTTCGATAACCCAATCGACGGTACAGAATTAGCCAATCCCGTAAAAACAGCTTATTTCAGACGGTATGTCCCGAGGTCGGTACGGGACGACGGACTCAATTGTACTTTCTCCATAATATACTAATACAAGTGAATGGTGAAAACGCTGTTAGTATAAGTTTATAACTTTTAAAGTAAATTAAAATCTAGCAAATAAAAATTGTTTCGATTTTTCTTTTTACTATTTCGGCTTTTGACTGATAATTGATAGCAATACTAGAAAAAATAATAAAGTAGTTAAGTATTTATTTTCAAATACATTGGAGTTAGTTGGAACCGAAGGCTGACGCGGCTACTTTAAATCTTTCTGCTGTTTACTTCAAAACTAACAATCTTGTATATTTAAAGTGAGTACTATATATTTTACATATCTTTTAAAAAAATGAAGATTTAACAAAGTTTTTCAAAAGTTTTGACATCACAGATTATATGCTTTGATATTAGGGTTATATGTATTTCTAATACATATTACACAATAAATTAATATTTTTTTAAATAACTTCTTTAAAATCAAAACCTATTATTAATATCTAAAATGTTATTTTTATGCCGACACTTTGAGTTTTGAAAAAAATACTGTAACCAACCTACTGATAAATAAAAAATCTCCCATGTATTTATAATAAATACACTTGTATTTTACCGGTATATGCAGAGTAAGACTTATTAATGGGTAGAAAAATAAAATTTTTATTATAAATTCTGTAGTATTAAGAGTAATTGTATCAAAAATAATGACAGATAATATAGTAATATAATAATATGATATAATAATATAATAATATGATATAATAATATAATAATATAATATAATAATATAATAATGTAATAATAATAACAGATAATTATTAGACCTTTTTATACGCTAAATAAGAAAAACATGTTGTGTACGTTATTAAATTCTTGCATAAAATCAAAAGTTTAAACCAACATTAAATTATAAACTGTTTTAGTACTCGCATAAAGATCCGATCTTATCCTAAAACAAAAATAGCAATCAGATTTTAAATCAATAAGTTAACAAAAAAGTAATTAATAAAAATGAATTTTCAATCCTATAGATATAGATATACGTACAATGCATGTAAGGGGAACGAGTCTTTATCTATTTAACTTAACCAATTTAGGCTAATCACATAAAGTAAAATGAGAAATTAGTTAAACATAAAGTTGTTGAAACTATTAACTAAATAAAATTAAGAAGGAAAAACATTTGAATAAAATATGACAATAAACTTTTGCTAGAAACGGATTTGACGATTGATGAGTTGCATGTTTTGATGTAATGCGGTATATTAATTATACAAGTATGATTAAATTGATAAAATATAGAAAGTCTTGAACAATAATTAATTTGTTTATGTATAAAATACTGTCAAATTAATAAAAAATGCACATAAATATCTGCATATGACTATATATGATGTGATTTTTACTATAGTTAATTATTATGAGATGAGAAAAAATATTTGGTTTTACATAAAAACAATACATGAGAAATAATAAAAATGAAAAATAGAACTAATAGGATGCGAACTTATTAATTGTCAATTAACTTTTAAGTTAAAAAAATGTAAAATGAATAAAGTAAACACAAGCTAACCTATGCTTTAAACACATACGTATATGAAACATCATTAAAAACAACATTATTTATTTATTTTAAAATACACTATTATTCATGTCTAGATACAAGAACATATTTTTACAAAAAAACAAATTGAATATAATAATTTCATAGGTTTGTTGATTTTATAAAATCACTAGGTGCAAGCACTTCAATACAGTTTTTATGACAAAAAAAAATTATTTGCTTAAAAAACTTATAAATGAAATACAACTTATTTCACTTTTACTAGGCAATATTATTTTTTTACTTTTCATGTAAAGCTACTGAGAAAACTGGATTATACAAGAACTTAGATTATAATATTTTTGTAATATTTATTATTCATTCTAGTTTTTAATTTAAAAAAAGGCAAACAATTTTTTTAGATTTTTAAAAACTAACTAACAGCATTTTTAAATGTATTGTAAAATATTTATATTTTATTATTTCAGAAGTGATCTTCTTGTCTAATGGTTAAATAAATATGGCATCTAATAGTAATGAAGAGTCAGATAACATCAGGAAACGCGATGATCGAAGATGTGCCATGTGTAATATTTATATTAGAAAATCAATTGGTCGAGAAAAGGAAATCGAATCTGAAGTTGAAATCGAATATGCTAAACAATTATCAAATAAAGATATTTACATCCATGATGTAATTTGTGATTCATGTAGAAAGCGATTAGCCAAATACATATCAAGCTCTAAACCTAAAAAGGTTAATGTTCCAGCAACTGCTTCGTCTCAAGATTCAAATGTTTCTGAATCATTTTCTCAGCTAACTGTCACTTCATCATCTCAGGAAAGTACACAATCATCTGTATACACAATAAAGGAACAAAAAGTACGAGCAACCACGGAATTACTTATTCAAAGGACGATTGCGACACATAAATATTGCTTTGTTTGTGGGTACCAAAAACAGACTAATAATATATTAGTTCCTTTAGAGGCCCGAATTCAAGTTTATAGTAAAATGAATGTTTTTATTCCACATGGCAATAGATGCTGTTGCACACATTTAATTAAAAAAAGATTTTATGAAGATGAACTAAATAAAATTAATATTTTTTCCACTACAAGTACGGTATATATTGATGAATTACTACAATTTTTGAGTCAATTATCAATGAAAGCAGACGAAACTTTATTAGATACAGTAGCTGAATTTTCCATGCCTGAAAAAAAATTGAAAGTTTTTACGGGATTAACGTGGGAAAATATTAATTATCTTAAAGATCAACTCACTTCTCTGAAGAATTCCTGTGTAAGGACAGCGACACAAGCCATTGTCGTATTTTTATTCAAAATGCGCTCTGGGAATTCTAACTCGCTCATCTCTACAATATTTGACATTGAAAGCGAACAACAAGTATCTCGTTTTTGTCAATCAGTATTATTATCTTTCGAAAAAGATTTACTACCAAAACACTTTGGATTAGAAAATGTAGACAGAAATGAATTGATTGAAAATCAAACTTCTAATATGGCAAAGAAATTACATCCTGGTAAACAACTTATTTTGATTGCTGATGGTACTTATATAAGGCATGAAAAAAGCTCTAATAACGAGTACCAAAGAAAATCTTATTCAGGCTAAAAAAAAGTTCCTCTGACTAAACCATTTACTATATGTACTACTAATGGTTATGTTGTTGACCAGTTAGGTCCATATCTTGCAAATAAAAATGATGCTACAATACTGATTGAAATATTGGAAGAGAAGCAGAATATTTTACAGAAACTTCTTCGCCAAGGGGACATTTTTATACTGGATAGAGGTTTCAGGGACATTAAACAAAAATTAGAAAATATGGGTTATATTGTTTTGATGCCTGCACTCAAAGGTTCAAAATCTCAACTTTCTACGCAAGAATCAAATGAAACAAGATTCACGACAAAACTGCGATGGGTTGTTGAAGCAGTGCACGGAGTTCAAAAGAAAAAATATAGGTTGTTAGATCACAAACTTGATAATAAAATGGTGAAAAATACTGGATCTTATTGTAAAATTTCTTGCTACTTAAATAACTTGTTTGGCAAACGCCTAGATTCTGATGAAGACATGCAAGATGAAATATTTAGTGCTATGCAATCTAGAAAAAATGTTGAAAATACATTATCAGTTTTAGTAGCAGACAAAAGATGGAGTCGTCGGAAACTACCATTTAAAATAATAACTTCGGATGATTTACCAGACTTTCCTGAATTAACAATAAAAGATTTGAAAATTCTGTTTACAGGAACATATCAGCTTAAACAGACAATATCTTACTTAGCGGAAATGCTTGACGCAGATAATAATTTGAAGATTGGATATTCAAAAGAGACCAACAATATTCTCAAACTTGAAGTTCAATCCAGGCATATTAACAGAAAACAATACAAATGTTTCGTTGAGTATAAACCAAATGGTATTGGTTATTCTAGCATCTTAAGACACTGTTGTGATTGTGCTAACGGTAACCGTACTATAGGATGTTGTGCGCATATTGCTGCCATAATCTATTATCTTTCACATGGAAGATATTTATCAAAAATCATACGACCAGCTGAAATTCTGTCTAAAATGTTTCTTAATGATCAAATTGAAGTGTGTATTGATGAAGATAGTGACAATGATGAGTGAATCATTTTTTCTATTGTGAACATTCGTTATTTTTAAAAAGCTACTTGTATACGTTCCATAATTTATTTTAAATAGCCTATGAAGATAATAAATTATACTTTGTACGAATTGAACATACTTAACTTCAATTCCTTTTTACCTGATAATTATTACTGTCAATAGATTTTGAATAATCAATTAAGTAGAGGCAGATAAGCCAAATATGGCCTTTTTAAGACCACAAGACGCCAAAAGTACCCTCAAACGATCGATTTCAAGGCTATGTTTAGCTAAAAACAGGCTTTTTTGCGTGAAAACCCTTGCATTATGACATTTTTAGGTTAGTTTTGGGTTACATGGTACCAAAAATGGCCTTTTTCGGCGTTAAATCACTCAAATGAGGGCATTTTTAGGTTAAAGAGAAAAGCAGACACTGACAGCGGCGATATTCTTTTTATATATAGAGAGAAACCCTTTATTACCTCTAATTCTGATAAGACCATCATTGAAAACGTAAGATAATATAAAAAATACGGCTTGGAGCGAACAAAATATTTCATTTGATTATGTTTTCATGGGAAGATATGCAAAACTACTCAAAAGGAGTCACTTTAGTAACTAAATTGTAACATAACCAGCTAAAAACGTGAAAAAATGGCAAAAAAATCAGTTTTTGGCTCAAATCGAGTTGTGCCACCATTTTTAAGGAAAAAACGTTAGTGCCATCGTAAAGAACGGGAAAAAGTACACAAAAAAAGTCTACTTAAAAAGTTGCACCTCAAAAACAAGGGGGTCAAAATATCGATTGAAAACTTTAATAATTTTTTTAGATCCGATATTTGAGGTTATGTAATCCCCAAAAAATTGCAGTTATTCATGACGTAAAAATACACCAATCTGAATTTTTAAAAAAATTTTTATCCTATAGGGACTTCAGAAAAAAATAAAATCAAAAAAACACGTTTATCGACGTTACTGCGCATGCGCACTAGGCAGAGAGCTAAAAATTTGGCTATGGGAGTTTTTTTTTATCCCCCATCGAATGGTATATAACATATATACATTTTCCAAGGGGGCCATTTCACCATAGTAACCCGGCTATAGCCTTTATCTGTGTTCATGTGTGGGCCGTATATATGTATGTGTGTGTATTATATATATGTATATGTATGCGTTGAATGAGACTATATATGTGTATGTGAATAAGTGAGGTCGGGTATCTTCAGGCAGAGATTAGAGGAGAGATTGCCGATGCCGTGTTAAAAATGCGTGCCGACTTCGATCATGACGCCACTTGCGGCCTGCAATCGAACTATACGCATCTAGAAAAGGAGCGTTGGGGAAGTATACGCATCCAGCGGCAGTGGAGGAGAAGGGAGAGGCGCTATATATTCTTAGGTCCACCGCCACTGACGCGGCGGAAGAAAAGTGACAAACAGCGACTGTCGAGTTTGCGCATCCACACCTCGCGGTAGTTCAACCAACGCCAAAAATTATTCGGGCATATTATTGGAATAAAAAGAATGTTTACACAACAACATAAGTGTAAAAAAATTAGAATCTAAAACTTTTGAAATCTCATGATTGAGAACTTTAATTTTTTAGAGGGATTATGGTTAAACCGACACAAACAAGTTAAGCTTAAGCTTAAACAAAGCTAAATTAAACTAACAAGCCACCCCAGCCTCCCAATAAACATATGCTACTTT
>QLSS01000155.1:37500-70672 GCA_024372645.1 Trichomalopsis sarcophagae | reverse complement strand
CGTTATTATTGTATACTGTATATATTATCAGCAAGTAGAAAAAAAAAAATTTGCTGAGACTCGGACTCGAACCCGAGTGCATAAAAATACCAAGCAACAACGTAGACCGCGCCTCCACGATAATCGTTGACGAAGAAGAACTAAAAGTAGCATATGTTTATTGGGAGGCTGGGGTGGCTTGTTAGTTTAATTTAGCTTTAATTTTTTAGACGTAAGACGGATTATAGTTAAACCGACACAAACACGTTAAGCTTAAGTTTAAACAAAGCTAAATTAAACTAACAAGCCACCCCAGCCTCCCAATAAACATATGCTACTTTTAGTTCTTCTTCGTCAACGATGATCGTGGAGGCGCGGTCTACGTTTTTAATTATGAGGGTTGATTTCATAAAGACGATCATGGCCACTGACCTTTAGGGCTTAGAGTTAATTGTTTATGGATCATATTCATCGCGTAAGCCCAAATCCTTGACAGTTACGGCCGCTTATATTATTTCTCCTATATGCTCTGCCGCGCCGCGGCCCGCGATGTGATTGTGTACTCTCTACTTCCCCCTTCGCCGCTGCTGCTGGTGGGGAAGCTAGTTGCGTACGGCCGCCCCTACTTCTCCTCCGCTGCTTCTAGATGCGTATAGTTCGGAGCGAAAACCGCAGGGCGGCACTAGCTTACGACTGTATATTGCACGGTACGCTTTCGCCCATGCTCATCGGCAATCTCTCCTCTAATCTCTGCTTCAGGCTTGTCCGTTTCGCACATACTTTGTACATACTTGTTGCTTATACTATTGCCACTGACTGATAAAACTTACGACGAGAGAGACGTTTTCGTCTCTCATGTGATATTTTCTTATTTAATTTAATTATTATGGTAAACAACATTTATGACTTCCTATATTGTGCAAAATTATACATACATATTTATTTTGTTTATTTTTAATAAAAGCTTGAAAAGGTTCCCCATCAGGGACGAAACGTAGCCTGTTAATTTTCTATGTGTGGATTTTTTTTCGATGAAACCTGGGTTATCCTCCCAAATTTGATTCCTAAGAAATGAATTCGATCAAACCATATAATTTATATGAAAAAAAAATTAAACCGTATTATTTTGAATACCATAGGGTCCTCTTAACCTCATAAAATCATGAATTTTTTAAAAACATTTTGAACTTTAGTTAGCGAGTGTAACGTTGCGTTTAATTACTAATCAAGAATGGTTAAACATTACGTTAAATATTTGAACTTATACCATGACCAAATTTATAAGGCACTAGGTCGTATCGATTGCACAGCAACAAGACTCTCTCCTCGGAGTAGATTCGTCACAGAAGACGGTACATGATAAATAAATGTAACTTGCACTTAATACTTGGACTCTCCTTAATTACCTCTTTTGCTCTATTAGTAATGGACTTTGAATAATGGTTGGTGATGTTTCGTACCCTGCAAAAATGCCCGTGGACGAAAAGCTCTGTGACAATTACGATTCGAATAGCGAGGGGGGGGGGCATAGTTGTGTCTAGATCTTTCATACACGAGTCTCTTTTCTCTACTCACTCTCACCCTCTCCTCTTCAGATCTCGTACCCCAGTCTCGCGTCGCCGTCGCTGCTCGCAAATCAGAGATCGCGTATACCTACTCGCATGCGCTCTCACACACTTCACTCTTCATCACATTATTTATTAAACACTATACAAAAACTGTTATATACTTTGACAAATACGGAGTTACTTGCTCCGCTTTATCATACATTATTTAGTTAGCAATCACTCTCGGAAATATATACATATTTTCGGCACTCAAAGGTCTCATAGGTTTTTACAGGTAGTCACGCGGCAAGGAGCCCGACTCGGTTCTCCCTCCTAGCGTTTGACTTCTCCTCATGCACCTCTCTTGTGGTAGCAGCAGGTGGTGAGCCGGCTTTGAGTGTGTGCGTGCGATGATGAGGCGTGTTAGTGCGGCACCAGTGTGGCTCTCTCCCTTCTCGTCCGGCTCTCGATCTTTCCTACTGTATCCTTTTCTCTTTCCTTTCTGTTACGATTTCCTATAAATTTCGACTGGCAAAACTATATAGTTATAAAATAGTCAGAATCATGAAAAAAAATTTTCCCGAAATCAGAATCAAAAAACATATACGCATGTCAAATTTTATTACGATCGGTTGCGTGGTTCCAGATGCGTAAGTCCAATGGGTAAGTGGGTTGGTGTGTAATAAATAATTTGCCACGCTGAAAGTAGAGGTAATATTACAAAATATCACTAGCTAAATTTTCTAGTAATAAACTTTAAATTCGTAATTTCTTATCGTAAATCTTTTTCTGATAATTTAAAAACTGGTTTGTCCTTCTAAATGCATTAAATAATTTGAAGTATTCAAAATGTTTTTTCTGCAGTAAAAAGGGTATGTGAGTGCGTGTGTGTGTGTGTGTGTGTGTGTGGTTATAATTTACGTATATAAAAATGACGTTTGTAGTGATGTTTGAATTTCAGTCTACTACTACTGCATCAAGTGGCGCGGTAGCGCCACGAAGGCGAGTTTGAGAAGCCTGCGGCGAATGCGACACTATTTACTTCTATATTGGTTTTTCGAGTTTTCAATTCAATAAATACAAATATTTACATTATTGCATCTGAATTTTTTTGGCGTATAATCATATTTGTACCTATATGATTTCTAATCAATATATTGGCAAGAAAACAGCTTTTTTATTATAAACAAGCATGTCTCAAAAAAATTCTCAAATCCGTTTGGGATTCTTGTGCTCAACAATGTTCAGACCATAAAGTTAGCCGCACACGGCTAGTGTTAAGACTGTGAATTTAGTTGCACATAGAAACAATACCGTTTTGTATGGATATTGCTTTTTCACATACTATATAATTCTACAAGAAAATTACTCGAGGACAGTTTTTAATGTCTAGGTGTAAAAAATACTCGAGGATGACGTCTAGATGTACGGGGTGGCCGATGAAAAGGTCTAGAGGGCACGTACTTTTTAGTTTCTGGGTGAAAAAAATATTTGCGGACAGTCTAGGGGTATGATCAGATAGCCGATGACAAGGTCTAGGTGGTTCGCTCTGTAGTTTTTAGTGTCTACATCTAAAAAGTTTCTGAAGACGGCGTTTAGGTATACGAAGTGGCCTATGCCGAGGTCTTGGTGGTGCGCTTCGTAGTTTTTCGTGTCTCAACGTAACAAATACTATAGCATGGCATCTAGGTGTATGATGTGACCGATGACGAGGTTTAGGTGGAGCACAAAAACATCTTTATTTTTGTGTAACTTAACAAAAACTGACGAATACATTTAATATTTCTGCGTTTCGGTTAACTTTTGTAATTAATTATACGAATAATAGGTTTTACCCTGATACAATATATGTACACCCTGAGGTAAAAATTATATTTGTCCGGCTCTCTGATTGGTTATTACTTTTCACGCGATATCTAGTAGGGATGAATTTATATCTTAAAAAGTAAACTTTCAAAATTAAGTGGCGTAAGTGTGATCCGAAGGCGAGTTTAAAAAACAGACGAACTATAATACGACAGAAAGTGGTGGGAGAGCAATGCCGTACGCTGTTAACCGGTTTTTTTACCGACAATTTGTAACTTCATCTACTTATTTTAAGTGGATGGCTCTTCGTAAAAAACTATTACTCAAAACAACAATGGTTGAGCTGTACTAAAAATGTTTATATTATATTTTTAGAACACATTTGAAGTACTTCTAGAAGTTTGCCTAAAAAGTAATAAAATTTTTATAAAAAATGAACTACCACATAAAGTAAAAGGTTAGGCGAGTTTGATGTATTCCGTACTACCATGCATGCCAATAACATATAATGGAACATAATAATAATTTCGTTTTAAAATCAAAAATAGATTAAAAAAGAACTGAAATCAATCAAAAAAGTCAAGTTTATTACTACATTATTTTAATTATAATATATGGCAAAAACAAAATTGTTGTGTTCCATTAAGAGTTAAGTCGAATAATTGCTAGCTTATAAATTTAAACAATATATTGATCAATTACAAAACATTCAATATACTTACTACTATAACTTGCCATGCTCGTTTCGTGTTCATATGTGAACAAATAATTTTTTTAATGTTAAAACGTGATATCAAATTTATTCGTAACCTTTTATATTCATGTTATTTATAAATAGTTTTTAAATATGCAGAAGCTAATATAAATTATTTGAAATGTAATTGTTTCTACATTTCTACATTTCGTTCCTACATTTTTATTTCTAAATGAATAAAATTTCCATAAATTATGTGTACTTTCTATATTTTGTTTTAATATAGGAAAAAATGTTAAATAATGATAAATACTATTTTCTAATTATATTTATAAATATGCAAAGTTACTGATAGACAATACCATAAATAAAATGAAACGGGCATGACGTATTACTAGTAGTAAGTATATTGAGTGTTTTGTAATTAATAAATATAATGTTTAAGTTTATATGCTAGCAATAACTCGATATTATTTACTTAAAATTTCATCAGATTAATAGTTTATTTATTCTTAGGTAGTTTAATTACTTTGTGGTCTAACTACTAAATTCTTTGTTCATTTTAAACTGTTTTGTATCGCATTTCAAAGTCATTGGAATTGGAAAAGAATTTAATATTCATATTTTTTTGCTGTTTTGGTCAGAAATAAAAATATTTTTTAAAATATAAACTCTTAAATAAATGAGTAATTCAACAATTTATAATTAATTTTAGGAACCGATGACTATATCTGAGATCGCATATTGTTAAATTAGTATGTATTAAACGGCAATCTTTTAATGTTTTATTTTTTTTTTCAATTCATTGCATTGTTGCGCTCATACTTCTGTTCCTCTTTCTTCTTATTGTCATGCGATAGAATGCCTGTATAATGAAAAGCGCATTTAGGAACTTTCATTCAAGAGACACTTATTGACGGGTTTCTGCTCTTACTCGTCTCTTTTCAGTTGTTTTAAAGGGTGTGTCGTATTACGTGATAGGTTACGAAGGATACACATTCTCGATGCTCTGGATGCAGCCGTAAGTATCAACCAATGAGTGTCTAGTATAGGCGTGGTTTGCGGTATTGTACGATGTGATTGGCTGAAATATCGGGGTGGTACACTGTACTACAATGTTTTATTTCACATAGCCAGCTATTCGTAAGATCTATCCAATCGTCGCTGACTGACATTACTGTATACAGTTTACCTAGCCTAATCCAATCTTCATCGATGCAAGCGTAATTTTTGATATTATAGCACACAGCTGTGGTTGACCAACACTCGGCTTTTAGCAACTCTAAGAAACCGTTAACCTTTTCATTTTTTGTATCTTTAGTAGGTGATTTATCTAAATAACATGTGTGATTTATAAATAATTATTTTCAAACGAGTCAAAAAAATGATAAATATGGTAAAGTTGTGAAATTGGATTTATAACTTAAAAAATATAAGTACCGGTGCTATATAATTTAAATTAAACAGACAAAAATTTAAACGATTATGTACTTACACTAATAAGTTAGAAATTATGGGTGAAAAACATGTTATATAATCTACAATAAAAGTTGTTAAACATTGTATAAGTAAGTATTAAGACGTATAGCATTTGATACTTGTACAAACTTGTATGACATACACTGTATTATTGTAAATCAATTTATGATAAATTAAAAATGAACTGTAGATTTTTTATAATTAGAATATTAATTTTTAGAAAAAGCATATTAATTTGGATAATGCACTTTAATACGATAAACCAATCAACAGTTACTTAAAAAAGGTTCTAAATATGTTAAGCATACGAATAACGTTTTTTTCTAAAATCTCTGATTGGAATTTATGTTAACATTAATTTTATCAACACCTTTTAATCTAATTAAAGATATAGTCATTACATAGATAGAAAAACATTCTTTATACTGTTTTATCCCTGTTGAAAATATATACCTAGATATCCAGGTGGATTTTCCATATGGATAATCTATATGGATTCAAGTGGATTCCATGTGGATATATACATAAGTAGTATCTAATATTGTACTTTTAGGAAAAGTTTACTATAATTTTTAACATTAATCTATAAGCTGAAAATCTTGACCAATATTTGTATTACTTTTACATTTATGATATATATAAAAATTAGCGCGATCTCTTCATTTGGCTTCGAGTTCTAGCTGGTCAAAGTTGAGATTTCAAGCCATTTTTTGCATTTTTCACCTATTTTTAATGATTTGTAGTTTAGAAAGGATGCATTTTTAACGAAAACTATCCTGATACTTTTTTTTATGAAATTTTCTGAATTTTTTAATAAAAAAAGCCCTATATTATGTTGAGGTTACCTTATAATATGAAAATCTGAATGTTTGATTCGGACTCCGACAACCTCAATACAGTAAAATGATAACTTTCTATAGTAAAAAAGTAGCTGTGAAGTTTCAGAATGAGCCTGACCTTCTACTAGAAGTTATGTAGAAAACAAATATAATGATATAATGGCTAATAAGTGGTTTTACATTCAAATTTGACACTCATAACCTGGTACATTTCATGACTACCGATACCAACACTGTATTGAGGTTGTCGGAGTCCCGATCAAACATTCAGATTTTCATATTTTAAGGTTTAAAATGCAAATAAGGTAGCCTTAACATACATATAGGACTTTAAAAGTATTATTATTGAAAAATTCAGAAAATTTCACAAAAAGAAGTATTCGGGAAGTTTTAGTTAAAAATGCACCCCTTATGAGCTACAAATCATTGAAAATAGGCAAAAAATGCAAAAATTGCTTACAACCTCAAATTTGACCAGCTTGAACTCGAAGCCAAATGAAGCAATCGTGCTGAAAATTTTTTTTGGATTCATGTACAAAATATAGAACATATATATATACAGTTTAGGCAAAAGTTAAAATTTTCATCTTCGATTTCACGGAGAACTATCCATATATATATATATATATATGGGACATTCTTCGTCAAAAAGGCCACCCACTCTGTCCAAATAATCAGAGGCCTAAAATATTCGTGTTCGGGCTTAAAATTTAGTTTAATATACCTACTTTCCATTACTGAGTGGCCTTTTTGAAAAATTCTAAATGGTGGGCTGGTGCAGCTCTAATAATACACCGATATCGCTACGGAATAGCAGTCAAATGTTCTTATTACTTGCAAGGACAAAGAAAAAATTAGTGAAAAAGCTTATTTGCATGTATTTTTTCTCGCTTATCACGAACCCACCGTTTGTTTTGGTCTATGAGACCACCTTTCATCCATAGCCTCAAAAAACAGTCAGAAAATTTGGTTTTACGTGGCTGAGACTCGAAATAGTGCACTTAAGAAGTTCATCATCATTTTTCAGTGGTTTTTAACAGAGAAATCAATGCTGTTCTCGGTTTTAACCTCGACTAAAAACTCATTTCAATGTTATTTCAAGGACAACTGTTCAAAGACAAGGTCAAATTGTTTAAATTGGTCACTACTTCAGCTGTTATTAAATGCTATTTAGCTATTAAATAATGTTCAATGTCATAAAAAACGCGCTGTAATCGTTTTTTGAGGTTATAGAATTTGAAAATCATGTTTTTATAAAATCTCCATAAGAATGTGTGTTTTATTCTTGAGTTGGGTATAGCCTTACTTATAGTGGAGTAAAACATACAGATTCTACATTTCAAACATTATATTATGTATATTGGAACGATAAACGATTTTAGAAAACGTACGTGCCAATGCATCGTTAACGTTATTTTCTTAAAATTATTCCAGATTTGAAAGAGTTATTTGTTTTCTTGGAAGATTTTTCGATATTTTTAGATTTTTCGTATTTTGCACTATTTTGGTAATAGTTTTTGAAATTTTTTTTTTTTAGTTTTTGATAGATCAAATACTAAGCATTTTCTGCAGAAAATTCTACTCCTTAAGTAGCATTAAAAAATCGTTTATCTACCGTTTTTGGTTGTTGAATAGTAAAAGCGTGTTTTTTTTTAAAGAAGTCAAAATCGCCTCTGATGGTTTAGCTAAAAGACTTGCTCGGTAAGCCTCTCTTTTAGATATCGATCCTAAACTATCACATCCATTTTTACCGTGTGCTGTTACGCAAAAATACCATTCCGCTTCGATTCCAAAATCTTCTTTATGGTTGATGAGATTAGCGATCTGGAATCGGTTTTTGAAATTTTGCTTTACACCTTCTGTGACGTATATCAATTTTTAAAAAATTTTTGATAGTTTTTTTTATTTCTGAATTCAATAGCTTTTTAATTGTGAAGACAACAGAAGTAGCGTGTTTTAAACTCTCTGCGAGTAAGATGGAACTTTTATGTTTTAATCCAGAGTTTTATTTATAATAATAGATGATTGGAGATTTTATACATTGCTGATTGTTAAAGTGAAATGCTTTGAAGCATCTTGAACTACATATGAATAATTTTCAGAAAAATCTAATATAAGAAGTACTTCTCCTATATTTAAATCCTATTTTGTTAACAAAATAAATTGAGACAGTTGTTTTGATATGAATGATTTCGGTTTAAGAGTCTGTTGCTTGTCACAAAATTCATTTACAAAGTCAGAAACTTCACTCGTAACTGTTTTCAAAGTCGACCTATCAGTTGCTGTCCATACACTATATTGTACCTTATGGATGAATGTATTTAAAATTTCAAGTAATGTCATGGAAAAAAATGAAATATCTGGACATTTACGACATTGATCTAGATAGCAATTGGGCGTAGGTGTCTTGTACACAATTGATTTCAAACAATCATAAAAATCTTGAATTGGGTTTTCAGTTTCTTTTGTTAAGCTTTTACAATTTACAGTTCTGATGAATCGTGCATACACATACTTAGTGAGTTCCTCTTGTTCCAGTCAAAATACAATATTGCGGTCGGAGTTTTGCAAAAGCACTGAAACTAACTGTATGATTTGAGTAAGTCTTTTTGAACAATATATGCAGTTGTTTGAGGTCCATCAACAATAACCGTTTTTGAACTTTAATACGCTCACCATCAACTTTAACTGAACACGTGCCTTTGACTCCTGGCATCATTCTACCAACAGTATCATCAGTATAGAAACCATTAATTAATTTAATTGTAGCATTTGGTATAGTTTTACCAGCTCTTGCAGTGACATCGGCCAGAACACCACTAGCTGCTCGTAATTCTTCAGCATTTTTAGCTAAAGCTCGGGAAGTACTGAACTCTTTTGAAATTTGTCTTATACTCCAAGATGCTGGCGCAATAGTGAGTATCCTGAGCTTCATGGAATCGTTACCTGCCAAACTTATGAATTTATCTTTTAATCCTTGCAGAAGTTCTTCCAATTCAAGAAACTAGGTAGATGAAGCATCTTTTTCAGGAGTTAAGGAAGTATCTGGACACTCAGTACCTTGGTCTGCCGAGGTATCATCACATTCCATATTACTGATATCATTGGAATCGTCTATATTCATAATGCTATCAGATCGATTCAATGAACGTTTTAATCTACAATCATTACATACTATGGCAATTACTGGTAAATTAGGCTTCTCCTACAGTAATGCTTTTGATTTTTTTCTTAAATTTGAACCCTTATGATTAGGTACGCCTTCATCGTTATAAGGATTGATGCATCTATCTGTACGGATTTATTTTTGACATGATGTTAAAACTAAAAAAGTGCCCTTAAAAGGACTCTTGTGCAAGATTTGGAAGGAACTCCCTTGAACTGTCTTTAAAAGGACTGTTTAAAAGTAGATTACTACAAATGATTCGAGATCTTCACAACTATCCTGAAAAGCATTGTTGCGCGAGTCTGTACTCACCTGGAAGAAATTTTCTTTAACTATCCTTAGAAGGACTGATAAAGGAACAATGAGATCGCTAATGTTAGAGCTCGCTAACTATCATAAAAGGACTGTTACGCAAGCAGTTACGCAACGAGAAAAAATTTCCTTCAACTATCCTTACAAGGACCGTTAAAAAAACAATGACTTCGAGCAGCAGTTATGTACTGCAAAAGAATAATTGTTTAACTACCCTCGAAAGATTTAAAAAAAAAATGAAAGCATAAAACGATAGAGGATATTATCTTTTAACGTACTATATTTTGTACTGTAAAATATGTTCGATGATGGTTATGGATGAGAAACAAAAAATCTAATTATATCCAAACTAATGGAAACTAGGAAAATAAACAACTCATTCTATTGCGAAAAAAGTGTAATTAAACAAATACGATTGGGAAAATAGTATTGAACTAAATATTGATTTTTGTGTTCATTTTATTTTTTGAAAAGGGGCTCCTATATTTAACTGCTGCATTTTTTGACTGTTTTTTCGGGTTATGGACGAAAGGTGGCCCCATAGACCAAAACTAACGGCATATATAAATAAATATAATAAACAATTAAAATAGTTCATTACACAACTAGGAGCAAAAGTTGGCTTTTTCAAGCGAGGATGATGATTGAGCACGAGTGGGAGTAGGGGGCACTGCAGGTGAGACCATTTGTCAAAAATGCCTTCGGAACAAGCATTTTCAGTATTTTTTTGGATTTTCTCATTTCAGAGATTTTTACCCTATTTTAAATTGCTCTTAGTCGTCGTACCCTATTTTAAATAGTCTAAAATAAGAAAACCCGAAAAAATACTAACAATTCTTGTTCTGAAGACATTTTTGAAAAATTTTCCCTCTTTCAAATAGTTCGCATCTTTTGATAGAGGCGGTCATTTTCGACAATTTTTTTTTTCAAATTGAAGATTTCGGGGTAAGCTGTTCAGTAATTCGTCTTTACCGACGTTTGTCTGTTACTGGATAACGAATAGATCAAGATTTTAAAGAGAATATGTTTCGTAAAAGATGTGAAATCTCCTTAAAAAAATTTTTTAAAAGTAAAAACCTTGTCAAGATAAAAACTAATAAAAGTAGTGAAATGTATAAATATAAAAATGTTTTTGCTATACGCATTTA
The DNA here is from genome assembly GCA_024372645.1 of Trichomalopsis sarcophagae. NCBI lineage: Eukaryota > Metazoa > Arthropoda > Insecta > Hymenoptera > Pteromalidae > Trichomalopsis > Trichomalopsis sarcophagae. The sequence continues at coordinate 59,702 of QLSS01000155.1, read as the reverse complement.
GATATTTTTTGAGGAAGCTCCATGTTAATATCAAATTATGATTATAAATATCAATCTTAACTTCAAAAATATTTCAGATTTTTTCAATTTTTATCTTAAAGCATACGTGTAAACTGTACAAAGTTATAAATCTAACATATTTTTAGATAAAAGTAGCATGGAATTTCAAGACTTACAACAGCACAAATAGCTCAGGCAGTAAGATAGTGAATTGTGAAGTTGAGGACCGGGGTTCAATCCTCAGTTAGGACAAAGTTTTTTTCATTTTTTTGTAGTCAATTAATTTGGATTAGCAACAAATTTATTTTTCATAATTTTTTAGTAAAAATAAAATAATTTTATTTATTTTAATTAAATTAAAACAAATACTTCAATTTTATGAGTGATTTTTAACATGATTTATCACGTAATTTGTCATGTGATCTATCACGTGATTAATCGTGTGATAAATCACGTGATTTTTATCGCCAGGGAATATTAAAAAATTGATAGTGTGATATTGTGTAAATTATATTAACACTGTATCCGATTCACACATATGTAAGTCTGAAGTTAATGAATAAATAAACTTACACAACGCTAATAATTTTACTAATTTATGTAAAACATTATAAGGTAGCATAGCGCCCCGATGACAAGTATTTATTCTATTATACTTTGAATTTGCTAAATAACCTTTTTAATAAATAAGCGTTTTATTGTCTCCAATGATTTCTTATCTGATATGTCTTCGATGATTATGTTTAAGTAATATATCTTAAAGATTTTAATGACAACTTTCTAATGATCATAATATTTTGCTTCAGAAATTTCTTTATTAGCAAAATAATTATGTTCAAAAATTAATTTGCAATGGTTTATTAAAATTTTAGTCATTTGCGATTCTTATCTTTTTAAGCACAACAATACGAGATATGTCATGATAATAGGTTATAAGGTTAGTAAGCTGTTTCTATTTACACATATAAAAAAGCAAGAAGTTGTTGAGTAAAGTCACCTAAGCATTATCATAACGAATATGTGAGAGACGAGGATCAGATTTTCTAGGCTAGAAGTTGCCATTTGTGATCGTGGATCAGTGTGTGACTATATGCAGCTGAAAGAGGTTCACGCAGCAGTAGCGTGCATCGGGACTCATGTAACGGTGTAAACATAAAACATAGCCTAAAACAGTGCAGTGTATCGGAGCTTGTCGGTGTACAGCTATAATGAATTGCTATATAATCGAACTCTCGGGATGTCATAGCCAGAAATCGCGAGTTGTGGGGTCTACTGCTTGTGTCACGTGACAGGTGGAATTATATAATGGTGCCATTTACCGTAACGAGAATTAGCTGATAGATGGCGCCCCACTTTTGAAAAGCGATAGAATGTGAACACAATCAGAACCGTGCTTTCTTATCAATTATTAGAGACGCAACGGTCATGATCGTAGTTTTTTTGCACCTTGTATTTTTTTGTAAATTTTTTTTCTGTATATGCAGTATTATAACAAAAATTTTAACTTACAAAAATTTTGCATAACTAGAAAACGATTTTTCGATTTCCATTTTGTACTCTCTTTAACTCCGTTGAAGTGGTTTTTCAAAGCGTCTACAACTCACTTTAGCATATATTCTTTTTTTTCTTGATAAAGTCTTATAATTTTGTATATTTCTGTTGGATATATGCAAATATACACATATTTTCTTGTGAAACAACTTCTAATAATATAGGAGTATAATAAAAATAAGCGTGGACTACAATAAATGTAGAAAGTTATAAAAAAGCGTATGAGATAGAGCATGATTGTTTGCATAATATTTGTGCCAGCATTTTTTTTTTATTTAATGTAATAATTTTGTCTTGCTTTAAATAATTTGTTTTTTGTACCGTAACTAATGATAATAATTTAATACAGAAAAAGTAAGTATGAACTAAACAATTAATGATTTCTTACATTTTCATGTTCCATTGTAAAGTACATTGCATTTTATTTCACTTTTGTATATATTTGTATCTTTTATTCATTTAATTTTCTTTTTGTTTATTTATAAACTATTATTTGAAGAACTAAAAAATAGTATCTTGTGTACCAAGGGCGTACAATGAACATTCTTAGACCTAACGTAGGGTTTGTAGTATGAGCCGAAGGCGAGTGCGTTTGTGAGTTGAAGACGAGTACAGGAACCACACGAGGTTAAAAAGCTCTACTTAACCTTGGTGTACACCAAATCATGCACATGTTACAAAAAATATAATCATTTTTAGCATACACCTTACTAGAAGCCAAATTAGTATGCATATGCTGAAAATAATAGACACGGTAAGAGCAACACTAAAGCATTTGCTATCTAATAACACAACCATGCAATACAAACAGCTGTCATCATGAGAGTAAAAATATTTAAAAAAAAATTATTTGAATGCAAACACTGCGATCTTATATTTTCATCGTCGATAAATGTGTAAGATGCAATATAATATCTCAAGCGATCTTTTACCATACAGGCAGAAACTTTGCGGAAGCTCTCCCTTTCTACACATAAAATTATACTGTTTTGGTCTTAACAAACTTTTAATATGCGAGCATATACTCTATTAAAAAAAATATTGGTGTGACACGACTTTCTCAACAAGATTTTCACGAATCGGGACAAACATTTTTGGGAACCTCCTTATTACTACAAGCTGAAGTATGTATGTTGAACTCGATACATTAACTATATGCATAATGCCACCATTCGAACGGCTTTAACTTGAAATTTAAGCCAAAACAAAGCCAACATTTTTTAGGAATATATATTTTAATACAAACTAGTACAATATACTTCCAAATTTTGAGTACATACAAGAAAAATCTAAACTAAATAATAATGCAAATAACACAGATTGAAGAAAGTCTCCAGCATCCCTCTAAACTATGCTACACTTTAAACAACCGTTTTCTAAATTAAACGTTATTACTAAATAAAATCTTGGCTCACTAATTGATGAAAATCTTAAGCACTTGAATGCTTTAATTTGCAAGTAAGAATATCTCCTTGAAAATATTGGACCTTGGTAACTCTTTGCCATTATATTTCATTTTTTTGTCTAAAAAACAATAAAATAAAATTAAAACCAAAGGAATATCTATGTAAATAATAGTTTAAATAAAATATCAATTATATCAATCACATGAAATTATATAAATTATCTAGAACATATTGTACCTGAAAACTAACGAGATCCATCGTTAATGATGATCCGGTATATGCCCCATACCTTTGATTCCACTTGTTCCTATCTAGTATTACTAACGCACTAGAGAAAGAAACTATATTAAAAACTCATACTCACAAATACTTATTTAACTTTCTGATCTAACCTGATAAAAACACTCATCCATCGATAGAACAGTACTGCTAAAGTCTTGAATTAAATTTTGTTCCAACTCTAAGATTTTGATAGTTCAGTCATCAACACTATCAATATCCTTAGTTTTATTCCAGTGTTGCATCAGACCATGATGACAACGAATTCAGAATTGCTCGTACAATTAGACATACAGAAAAATATATTTTAAACAAGGCAGCCTTCAAGTACGAAAACCGTGAAACAACATTTTTAGTTACATATAGTTCATATTAACAAACATAAAACTAGCAGTATATTAATAAAATCACTGAAAAGTTACTCAGCAATAAGAAAGCAATAAGAAATATCTTTTTTTACTGAACTTATAACAATCACACAGCATTTCAAATTAAAACTTATTAAAGATACAATCCAATTTAACACATACCATACCACCACGTGTCCATGCTCGAGCAAGGGCTGCAGCAGCTGCCGGGCGGCGCGTAAGACAATCGATGAAGATCCACAGCGCTGATGGAAACCTGAGCAGCCTCAAGCTTCGCATACCCGTGACACCTGAAGCCCATACCACGCTGTTGCTGCTTGCCAAACATACAACAATAATAAACAACCGCATTGCAGTAGCATTCTCTTGACAAGTCGATTGCGTTGAAGCTATTTCTTTAGAAGTTTGGTTAAACTTATTAAACGGGTGTATAATCGGTTTAAAAAAAAACATTTTACAAGGTAAAATGTTGGCAACTATAAGTTATGGCTCCATCCTCACAAATCTGATGTATCTATGTATTATGATTTCTATTTCTTCTGAAAAATTTACAAAATTTCTAAAAGAATTGTCGTATGTTTGTAGCTTACAAAAGTTTCTCCATATATTTTCATAAATATATACGTTAGTGAATGTATTGAAATCAGTTTTGAAAAAGTCAAGCATGAAAGATCAGCAGGTAACCTAGAAGCGATCATAACTAATAGTTATGAAAATTAAGAAATTTGTACTTTTCGAAATTATTATTTCAACTCATACTTGCCGTCCCGTCGTCTTATGGTTTATCGATGAACACTCAAATTATTGGTTTTGAGGTGTGCCTAAATCTGTTACATGATACGCATTAAAGTTAGGACATTTTTTTATTATAATCTAAGTTACAATATAAGTTTATTGTAAAGAATAGGATTTTAATATTGCAGAATCGGCTGAATTTTTTTTGTAGCAACTGAACCTCAGTAAACAATCAGGTTTTTTTAGTACATATGCATGTATTATGTGTATGACGAATAGTAAATATTATGCACATCGTAGACTACAAGACGACGGGACAGCAAGTGTAAGTTAACATAATAATTTTGAAAAGTACAACTATCTTATTTTTCATAACTATTAGTTATGATTGATTCTAGCTTACCTGCTGATCTTTAATGCTTGACCTTCGCAAAACTGATTTCACTACATTCACTAATGTATATATTTATGAGAATACATGGAGAAACTTTTGTAAGCTACAAACATTTGATAATTCTTTTAAGAATTTCGTAAATTTTTAGAAGATATAGGAATCATAATACAAAGATACATAAGGAATACAAAAATTTTCAAAAAAAAAAAAAAAAAAAAAAAAATTGAAACTTGATATCTTACAAACGATAGGGGTTTGAAAGCTGTGCAATGAACTTAGCCAAACACATAAAATATTTACTTTTTCCCAAGATCTCAAGTGCAATAACGCCTTTTTACGTCCGTAATCGAGGCACAAAAAAAAATTAATTTTTTTTAGTTTTTGATTTATTACTGAAAAAATAGGTAGTCAAATCACTTGAAATTTTAATGGGATATATTTTGACGCGTGGCCCATCGACATGACTTTTTTAGCGACGTTAAGATGTTTAGTTTCAGAGATATGAATTTCTTTAATAAAATCACCTTTTTCATTTTATCTGCCGAACAAAACAGTCGATCCCGAGGACCAAACTAGGAAAAGTACGTAATTTAATTTTTTTTCAAATGCATTATAGCTGAATTGTTTTTAACAATGGGAGAATTGAAAAAAACACAAAATAGTGTTTTTCAAAAATCATAAAAATGGCCATAAAAAAATATTTGAGAAAATGAAAATAACTGTTCTTTCCGAATTCAGAATCCAAAAATATATATGCATATCAAATTTTTTTGATATTGACGGAGTTGTTCCAGAAATATTACGGTATACACACACACACACACACACACAGGAGGAACGCCAACGCACCCTGGAAGCATGGCAGCGTAGATGGAGCGCGTCCACAAAGGGAAGATGGACACACCGTCTGATGCCTAATATAGGAGTATGGATAAACAGACGACATGGCGATCTGGATTTTTATCTCACTCAACTACTGACGGGGCATGGCTGCTTCAGGTATTACCTGCACCGTTTCAAATTGGACAATGAAACTACTTGCCCAACTTAGTCAGGCTGATGCTCAAGTCAGCAAATAACTGGAAGGCTGCGGCGTCGTTCGCGGCAACCGTAATGAAAAAACTTAGAAGTGAGGGCACGGCAAGACGTCAGCTTACGGAATCCCGAGACGATGAGACTACCGTCCGTTTATCTGCTCCTTAGATCGATGCTGAGAATTGTAGGTAACTAAGTTGAGCCAAGACTCCCTCACCCGATGCAGAGGAACGTAGGTGTCAGGGCTGAGGCTACAATAAGATGTGGCAATGCACGTCTAATGTAAGTGCTCCTCAAACCGATGCAGAGGAACGTAGGTTGAGCTGAGCCCAGCTCCCCTGCCTGATGCAGAGGAACGTAGGGCGAGGGTTGAGACTGCCAGAGGATGACCGGACGATGCTGTAGGAAGTAGACGTCCGGACGATGCAGTAATAAGCAGATGAGTTTGATCCTGAACCCCTAATCACTACGGTGGACGGGGGAAGTATGGAAATATCAAACCCCAAAAGAAGAAGCCAATCGGCTGGTAAACGGCCCCACCGAAGTACGATGTCTAGCGATGGTGCCGGTGGGGTCTTGATGTCGTAGGGCCACTTGAACAGAGTTCGCTCTGTCAACGTCCGTAAAAAAAAAAACACACACACACACACACACATACACACCCACACGCACAAACATCAAACATCAAAAATCATACAAACATTTTCTAAAAACACTTTTCTAAAGTTTGTCAAAGTGTGACAAAGTGAGCCAAAGTGTGCCATACTGTGCCAAAGTGTGCCAAAGTGTTCAAATTCGTAAATTTGCTGTACTTTGGCACACTTTGGTACACTTTGGCACTCGTTCGACACATATGGGTGTTTCGAAAACGAACATCTATTTCTTGACAAAGTATGGCATACTTTGGCACACTTTGGCACACAATCCATTTTCACTAGGAAAGCTTCCTCTATGAGGAAGCAATTTATATTACATTGTTTTTGTAACACAAACAAATCTAGTGTCTGTTCGTACTTGAACCAGAACAAAGTATTTCAATATTTTGTTTATTAAAATAATTTGTCTATCAAGGTTGTTCATTAGACAATCTCTGAATATTAACTGTAGATTGCATATAAAAAATCGAGTAAAATTAAAAAATGTTGTTAAATACAATTTATATGATTATCATTCAATCAAATAACTTTTAGAATTAGAATAAATTCTTAACTTTTAGAATTAGAATAAATTCTAATTCCTTAATGAATAAATCCATAGTATCATAAATGTATCATAAATTGTAGTCCAAAGCAAATAATTAAATATTTCCCCACTAATTAATTGGTTTAAGTGATTTTCAGCATACATTATTTACCACTTTGTTTAAAACATATATTACATCTACAGTGACAAATTAACGTAAAAAACAATAAAATTTTAATACATGACAAAATCAAGTACATAACTAACTTTTTTGATAACACTAGGAAATTTAAGCGCGCTTCGCGCACTCCTTATCTTGTCATAAATAACATTTAAATGTTGCTGCCTGCTTAGCGCCAACAGTTTGAAGCATTCGTAGGTTATATAATAAAATCCGTATTTCTGATTCGCGTTGCTTAATTCTTGAACCAGGCGACAAATTCTCAATTAAATGCTTCACAATAAAGCCCATCACTTTTTTAAGAGAGGATAAAATTTCACGTTGCTTACTAGATAATAATGAGACATCATATTATTTAATTTGTTTACTAAAATTTTAGCGTCTTTATTTTCATGATAATCAGTGATTGAATAATCAATTTGACTTGGCGACAAAAATTTAGAACAATTAAAATTAAAAAAAAAAAAATTAAAGCATGAAAAGGAAAAATTAAAAACTGAAATTATGAAATTAAACAATTTCTAAAAAGAAAATGTTAAATTGCGCACTGATAAATGGCGCACGGCGTGGATACGTATAAACGTGTACGCCGAATGTCTACGAAATTGGGCTTGTTTATCCGTTTTCGAATTCGGAATTGAAGAGAAGAGGTTATTTTTAATTTTGCCAGCTAGTTTTTGTTTTAAGGCCGTTTATTGAATTTTACAAAATCATTTTTGGCGTTTTTTGTATCATTTTATTGTTACAAACGATTTAGCCATAACGCATTTGGAAAAGAATTAAATTACCTTCCTTTTCTCGTTTGGCCCTTCAGATCGACTGCACTGTTCGGCAGCAAATGCAAAAAAGGTGATTTTTTCAAAATAAGGCATATCTTCGAAACAAAATATCAGAACCCCGCAAAAAAAAATACAATGATGGGTTACGAGTCAAGCTACATACCTCAGAAATTTCAATGTATTTTACTACGTAGTTTTTGAGTTAGAAATCGAAAACTGAGAAAAACGAGTATTCTATGTCCAACGTTTACGAGAGTAAATAGGCTTGAATTCATCTACAATTTCGGGAAAAGATAGATTTTTTATGCACCTCGGCTAAGTTCTGTGCAGCTTTTAAAATCCCATGGTTCTCATGATATCGATGGTTGAAATATATTTCTAAATTCATCCAAATCTGCCAATCCATTATCGAGTGTATGTAATTATCTTGCAATAGCGGAATAGGAGGAAGCGAAGTGCTAATAACCTGACAGCGGTTTTTCAATATTTTTAGTTTTAAAATTTTACCTTTCGTTATAAATCAATGCGTAATTTTAATGTAAGAAAAGTACGATTATTAGTTGTTCAAGAAATTTGAATATCTATGTTGGTCTTTGTAATGAAACAAGAATGATAATTAAAGAATCCAATAAGATTGAATAACAGTATTCAGTCATGCTCAATGATATATTGCTTTGTCAAGAACGACATCAAAAAATAACTTAAAGTTATTTTTTATTAAGGAGTCCAAAATATATTCGGAAATTTTTTAAATTAATTCAAATTTTCACATGATAAATTACATTTGATTCATTAATAGTCTGTAATATAATAAATTATTGTTGAGTACAAGCGAGCAGACTTTGGCCCGCCACAGACGCTATGCGCGTATGATATAATGGGACTGCCTTCTTCTTTTTCCCCGTCTTTCTAGGGCAAGCTGCGACGTCGGCGCTCACTTCTCTCTGAACTCTCGAGCAAGAGACATTGTGTGATATCATTGTTCTGTAAGCTCGATATCTTTATCAAACTACGTTGTATTATTCTGTTGGAAGGTAAGCTTGACGTTAAATAAAGTGAAATTATTCTAAACCATGTCCACGTTGTTTTCCAAGTCACGCTAGGATTGAGCTAAGTTCAACAGAGTTTGGGCCCAGCACGCTTCCACTGCGCTGCTAAGTCTTTGCTGAACCTGTGCGTATACTTCGTGAGAATATTTCGCGAGTAAATTGCTAGCAAAATACGGGTTTGCCGTTTCAGTGTAAAAGTTCGACGACCACAGCTCGACGCTCTGCATTCAGTTTTCGACGTGAAATGCTTGACATGTGCAGCCAAGGACAAAGCAGCGAAGGGATACTTCAGCTCGAGTGTGATATCAGATTAACACAAAAGAGTGTCTACGCAAATGCCTAAGACAAGGGGTAGTAAATCCGTGGCGAGTCGCGTGAGGCGTGCAATTCTCGGTCGGAAGCCGGCAACATGCTAGAGCGAGTCAAGCTTTTGTAACAACCCAACGGGCGGCAAAACAAAACGACAGCGCCCGGCAACGTCGGAAAGAAAAGACGTTGGTGCAGTCGAGCGAGAATAGAGATGTAAGTAGAGATTACATAGCAAAATTAGTTCATGATGAGGTTAATAAAATTGATTCGAGTAAAAGTATTAATAACATAGAAAACAAAATTCAGATCAAAATAACAAATAGAGATAGCACATTTCATAGAATATACAAATTAACACAAAATTCAACAGTTCAGCCAACACGCGTGTCTGATCAAACCAAGCTGGGAAAAGATAAAGTTCGAGTTCAAGACATTATCATAAATAGAATTGATATATCTTATTACAAGAAGGTATCGGATATCCGGAATCCTATTGAAATCCTTGATAAAATTATACGTATTGAAGAGAACGAATTAAATGGGACTACTAGAAGTATTAGAAAAGATTTACACAGTATTCGATACAATCCATATAGTTGTACATTTACCTTGAGTTCAAAAGTCCGAATTTGTGAACAAAAATACGACTGGTAAACTTTTAACTTTGAATCAACTTAAATATTATATTAAATATTATATTGTACGACAGGAATTAGCCCAAAATGCAACGAATGAGTTAGTTGGACAGACGACAGAAGCTGAAGCTAAGAAAAGACTAGAGAAAGAAAAGACTAGATATGCTTCAGATGCGAGAGGTATGAAGGGTATGTCCTCGCAGACTGTCCATATATTGAGAATAAGCCGGAAAAGACCCTAAAGGAGAATGAGAACCAAAGCGGGTATGAATCTGAAAATTCTAATCGGGGTGGTAGACGTAGTGGATTTAGTCGTGGTATAAAGCAAGGTAATAACGATGCATAACAACAGTAATTCTACCAAAACCTCCAAATCTGGTGAGTGCACAGGTCTGTATGTAGACAGTACGTTCCCCAACGCGGAAAGTAATAAAAATCAACTGATTGGATATCTAGCGGACTCTAATGCTACAGAGTACATGACTAACTCTAAATTAATTTTTAAAACGTTTGATCATAATAAAAAGCATGATATTAAATGTGCAGAAGACAATGATTCAGCGATTATAAAATATAAAGGATAAAATCAGGGCAACAAGAAAATCGATATCTTTGATTCGGTGTCAAATACGATTTTTGTTTCTGGGTTATACAAGTAACCTTATTGGGTAATAGAGTTAGAGACAAGGAACTCCGGTGAAAATAAAAATAATAATGTAAATAAGGTTGTTGCATATGAATATCCAACTGTAAGTGTTGCGCTCAATAAGCTAATCTGCAATTAAAGTACTGAGATTAATAAAAGTAATAAGCTTGACGAACCAATGCAAATTTACACTGAATTAGATGTAGACGTAAACTAAGATTGCAACGAGCTATGCTCTAGCTATTCAAATTTCGAGAATACACTAAAAGATAGAAAAATAAATAACTTAAATAGTCAACTGCTTTAAAAAGTATAGAATGTGAATCTTATATCAGTAAAATCAATAACTTGTTTTACACTAATAAAGCTATGCTATGGCATGTCAGATTGGGACAAGCTTCATTGAAAAAGTTAAAAGAATTTCAAAGAAAGTTTCTAAATATGAAAAACTTAAAGGAAATTGAGTTCGATGATTATGTGCTTGATTGCGAAATTTGTATTGTATCAGAATTCAATAAGCTACCTTTTAGTTTGACTAAACAGAGAGCGACTAAGCCTCTGCGAATTGTTCACCCAGACACAATGGGACCAATCAGTCCGGCAACACATTCAAAGAAATACTGATTTGTATTTGTATTTATCGGTGATTATTCACGGCTTTCGATAGCGTATTAAGTAAAACACAAGAGTGAAATGAGTCACTGCTTTGAATCTTTCATTAAAAGCTCGAGATACGATCAAGGTACAGAAATTACATAGGGGATACACAAGAAGTTCTTGATAAGTTTGAAGCAGAGCTACAATTAGCTAGCTCAGATACCCTGAGCATAATAGAGTGGCTAAATGATTTATTCAGACCATCCAGAAACCAACGAGAGCTTTAATGTACGATACGCGCCTACCCAAGAATATGTGGGAGCTTGCCCTGAATGCAGCTATCTATTTTATTTCTATAATAGCACGTCTCACAGCTTCATTGAAATGATACCACCCTTTGTTTAAATCAGATTTTAAACTCAACCTGGAACAACTAAAGCGTTTTAGCTGTATTGCTTATATCAAGGTACAATGAAAGACAGGACCTAAGTTTGATCAGCTGGGAAAAAGAGTAGTATTAATTGCCTATAAATCAACTAGATATTTATTCTTCAAACCAGAAGAAGGAAAATATTATGAAAGTAAGGATGTTCGATTCAATGAAAAGCTTGTATTTGGAGATTTTAAAAAAGTAAAAGGTTAGGAGAGTTCGATATATCCGATAACGAAATTACAGATAGAAAAGAACTGAAATTAATCAAACAAAGTCAAGTTTATTATATTTAATAGTAATGAAGCGCGGAAAAACTCTCAAGATAATTACTGAGTAAGTTGCCATGCTCGTTTCATTGTACTTATGGTGTTTGTATGACGTTCTAATAGATAAAAAGACAATTTTTGTTATTCACCAATAAACAAAATGAAAATATCTTGAGAGTTGTTCTGCGTTTTATTACGATTAAATATAATGAACTTGACTTTGTTTGATTAATCTCAGTTCTTTCCTATCCGTAATTTCGTTGCCGAATATATCAAAATTCCCTAACTTTTTACTTTTTTAAAAGTTAATTTTTTTTTTGAGATTTCACTCCTTTTTAGTAATTTTTTTTGAGTATTTCATATTCGACGTAGTAAAAATAAAATATAAGCATTTTTAGCATTTTTTGCGACCTCGGCACCGGCCACCTTGTACATCCAGACACTACCCTTGAATGATTTTTATACCTAGACTCCGAAAACCACAGAGCGCACCACCTAGACATCGTCATCGGCCACCTTATGCACCTAGACACCGCTCTTATCCTCTTATATTATTATTATATTTTCTTGAGAAAGCAATTCCCATCTGTATATAGCTGTGCGGCCAACTTCACGGTTCCAACACTTCTTGCGGCTAACTTAACAGTCCTAACACGCTAGAAAAATAAGTAAAGATACTGTTTTGAGCATTCGTGATTAGAAGTAAATAGTGTCACGAGTGCCGCGGCTTCGTTTGCTTCTCAACCTTGCCTTCGTGGCGCTACCGTGCCACTTGTATAATAAATAGAGCATTAGAGATTAAGCTCACCCTATGGAAGAAATAAATAAGGAAACATGGCTTGTTAAGTTCGATGAAGATTAAGATTAAGATTAAGATCCCTGAAGAAACGAAAACGAAGAATTAAAAGAAAATTAAAAGAAGTCAGGTGTCTATCAGAGTCACTGAAAAGTGATAAACTGAATGCGTTCATAACAACTGTAGAAAATAATCCAAATTCCTACAGAGAAGCCATGAGTACTAAAAACAAGCTTAAATAGCAAAATGCTAATAGGAGCGTAAAAAAAGTCTGGACAATTGTCGACAGACCTATGATTTAAGGCGGGAAAAGATCTAATATAATTGACTCAAGGTGGGTCTTACAAACAAAAGTTAGATTTAATAATAAAAACAAATATAAAGCGACGTGTGATAAGGGGTTACAAAGATCAAAACAACTACAAATTAATGGAAACATATGCACTTGTTTCTCGGCAACCTCTGATCAGTTTAGTTCTAGTCATATTAATAAGTTCGATCTTGAAGTATGACAGCTTGATATTAAAACAGCTTTTTGAATGGAACAATTGACAGCGAAATTCATATGGAAATACCTGAGGGTGTTGACTGTTCACCAGAAATCAGACGCGACAAAGTCTGTAAGATTCAATGTTATACGTCTTGAAAATGAGTCCAAAAAAGTGATACAAAAAATTTACAGAATTTGTAATAAAACTAGGACTAACATACTGATAGCCAGTGATGACACACGTAAGCTGGATGAAATCACATCAAAACTTAAGTTGGCATTTGAAATATTGGACATAGTAGAGCCCAAGAGCTTCCTTGGCATTGAAAGAAAAAGGGACAGGCAAATTCAAACGAAGACTTTGATTCTAGAGAATTACATTGATTAAATGTTGAAACGTTTTGGATATTGTGATATGCATCCTTAGAGAATGCTAATGGTGACAAACCAAGTGTCAAATCAAGAAAGACGAGAAAGTAAGCAAATAGAAAAGCAGCTCAAAAATACGCTAAACAAAACGAGCGGTCCTTATAGACAGATATTAGGATCTCTTTTGTATCTTGCTAACACTGTACGTTCCGATATAGCATATGCGGTGAACGTGTTAAGTCGACATCAAATTAATTCCACTGATAAAGAGTGAAAAATGGTAAAACAAGTTTGTAGATACCTGAAACACCTTGCAAATGTCGATGATTTGCAAGGTTTTTCAGATGCTAATTTTGCTGAATGCAAATGCTCAATTACAAGAAGCGGACTTGTCTAATCAAACTTTATGGTGACACAGTAGCCTGAAAACCCATAGACAATCCTTCATAGCTTTGTCAACTTGCGAGGCTAAGTACGTAGCGATGAGCGAAGCTTATCAAAAAATAGTATTTTTACAAAATTCGTCAAGCTTGATTCTTAGAAACTCTTTTTCGCCTATGATTCTTTATGGGATAACAAAGCTCTTGAGGCTAGTACTCAAGTAAGCAGCACACATAAACTGAGGCACATGGATGAAGCTCGAGAACAATTTGTCCTACACTATTATTTAGAATATCAATGTTTGCTTCATTTCAGACATAAAACAAAACCGTAATGCTGAACGACGCTGTTGACATCTACTCAGGAGGGAGTGTTAAATATAAGCGAGCAGACTTTGGCCTGTCAGAGAAGCTATGCGTGTGTATATGAATATATAAAATCATCCTATATATATATATATATATATATATATATATAGGGTGATTTTAAAACAATACAACATTTATATACCATCGAACCATAAAAGGTCTGTAATTTTGTTTGTTTAATCTTTCTTCCATTGTTCTCCATGCGTGCTCGATGTGTGCTCCGCTGTACGTGCCAATGTCCGAAAGCATAAACACCTTATTGTTGCAGGTTTCGAGAGCTGAGGCGATCGATACAGCATGTGGAAAGTAGTCGACAACAAGCGGTGAATAAGCGACGACTAATACGGTTCGTATAACTCGGGCCTATCAGCGAGACTTTATGCGGGTCTATTAGCAGGACTTTATGCGGTACTTCCTGTGAGACTTTATGCAGGCCTGCCTGCGAAAGCTCTGCATAAAGTTCTGCTTATAGGCCCGTGGAAGCCCCGCATAATGCCCCGCTGATAGGCCCGCGGGAAGAGCCGCAGAAAGCTCCGCATAAAGTCCCTCTAATAGGCCCGGAAAAAGTCCCGCAGATAGGCCTGCATGAAGTCATGCGGGAAGATTGCATAAAGTCATAGGATCCCGCTGTTAGGCCCACGAAAACTACTGTCGGAAATACCGCATTAAGTCCCACTAATAGGCCCGCGGAAGAAGCTGCAGAAAGCTCTGCATAAACTCACGCTGATCGGCCCGCGGAATGAGACGCAACAATTCCCACTAATAAGCCCGCGGAAAGAGCCGCAGAAAGCTTCGCATAAAGTTCCGCTGATAAGCCTGCGGACAGTACAGCCGATAGCTCCGCATAAAGTCCCGCAGATGGGCCCGCAAAAAGTCCCGCAGGAAGTACCGCACAATGTCCCGCAGATGAGCCCGCAATAAGTCCCACAGAAAGTACCGCACAAAGTCCTGTTAATAGGTGCGCATAAAGTCTCGCATGAAGTCCTGCTAATAGGCCCGCATAACGTTTTGCAGAAAGTATTGCATAAAGTCCTACAGGAAGTATTGCATAAAGTCCTGCAGGAAGTATTGCATAAAGTCCCGCTAATAGGTCCGCATAAAGTCTCGCAGAAAGTACCGCATAAAGTCCTACTCATAGGCCCGCGGAAAGTGTTTCTCGTGCGATTTGCCAGTGGGACGAAGGGCAATAAATGTTGATGGTAAAATAACTATTGTGCCAATGTTTACATTAATTGATTAAGCTTTATTTGTTCGACTATAAATGGTTGAGTTAATTTATCGAAATTTAAACAAGGATTAAATTTATTTTGTACACTTAAAGGAAAGGAATAATATAGCAACGCTGTAACTTGGGTTTTATTTTTAATTTCACTTTCATAATTAGGTTGCCATCCTCCTTGTCCGAAAGAAAAAATTAAAGGATATGTCATATGATCAACATGTTTACTTATAATTAGAATATTTCAGGTTTAAAATTTTTAGAATCCCCGTCAAAACGATCAACGTTGATTCAATGCTGATTTCAATATTGATTTCAGTCTGAAATCAGCGTTGATTCAACATTGAATCAACATTGAATTTGTCCAAAAACGCAACGTGGATTCAGCGTTGATTTCAGACTGGATTCAGTGCTGGATTTCAGAGTTCAATCAGAGTTGAAATAAATAATTCTAAAAAAAAATATCGCTAATACCTGGGCTCGAACCCGAGACCTTTTGAATAGTAGTCGAATGACTTGACCACTTAGCCATTTCGACACTTACATTTATATCTCACAATGTAACATAAACGGAATCCTATAGAGGATAACCGAAAATTAACCTACTCTATCATGATTTTTATAATAATACTGGACTGGACCCTCAACTGGACCTCTCTGTGGCGAATTCCCAACGTTTTATTGATTGGTGGCCCTGAAAAGGGCCGGTTGTTTTATCTTTATTTACTGATGTCGCGGCAGGAGAACTCATTCGGGCGAACGATAGCGCAGTCTCTTCTGGAGTTTTCGAACGGAGAGAATCCGGCTCCAAGATCGGCTGCGATGGGCCTCCAATGTCTCGTGGGGCTTTACCGTGGCTTACGTCAAGGTTTTCTGGTGCTGGTGAGCTCTTCTCTTGGCAGCTTCAATTCGACGGGGATCTCGTAAGCTGGGGCAGAGGAATGTCGTAGGCTCGAGAAGTGAGCCCCCTTCAGGAGGCGCGTGTATAAGCCGTGCTCTTGTAGGCTTTCGCAATGTTCATCGTCTTCTGAGGGGTGCAACTCTAATAAAGGCTCTGGGGACGATACGGGCTCTGTTGGCTTGTCCTTGAGTGTCTCTCGATGCACGACTTGTGCAGGGAGAGAGTCCGAGAGCACGAGGGGTTTTCGTCGTCCGAAAACGATGACTTCTTTCACTTGGCCCACAATTCTCACCAGCACCGGCTCCTCCTCGGTTTCTGTCGGTGTTGTAGCCGTGTGTTTCCTTTTGCGCCGTCGATTATTGCGCTTCCGCAGCTGTTCAGTCGATCGTCTGCGTACCATGGGTCTCTCTCTCTCTCTCTCTCTCTCTCTCTCTCTCACTAACTGAAAGAACGAACTAGCGTCGTAGTCCGTAGGTACGGCCGAACGTTGCCAGGGACCTCCTAATACTCCTCCCGTGAACAAGTCAACCGGGTGGAGTTTCGTCGGATTCTGGTCGTGCGGCTGCGGACATCTAGTCGCTCTTACCGAGCTCGTGCCGGGAAGCAAGCTCCAGCCGGCTCGTACTCGGCTCTGCAGTCCTAAGGACCGACTTGCGTTCAAAGATAGAGAGAGAGGATGGCGTAGTGAACGTAGTGAACGTCCGCGAGACTAGGTTTCAACCGGTCGTCTAACTCGCTTGACTGCACTCGAGCAACTGAATTGAATGTTCGCGAGTCGTCGGATTTATATACTCTCGCGGACCTTGAATGGAGTGTTTCTCTTTGCATGTAGCCGTGGAGAGTGGGGATGTCCGCGAGACGGTGTCTCGGCCGGTCCTTTGCTCCACTCGACTACCCGCGGTGAACTGAGCTTAGCGAGTGATTGTCGGGCCTATAAATCTCAAGCGCGGCCCTCAGAGAGAGTCCAGAGGCTTGTCCTCTTCTGTCGTCGGAGAGATAAGGTTCGGGAGAAAGAAGAAGACGATAGTTATTTTTAATTTTAAATTCTTTTTTCTCTATTTTCATAAATATTCCTAGGCTGGCCTAGGAGCTGGGGCTGGGAGACTACTGATCGTGGCGCTCGCGTGCGCCAGGCTTTTATGGGCGTTTGTTGAGCAGCGCCGACACGTACGGGGAGTGGGGGTATTCGCGCGCAAGAGACTGAGGGTATCAAGCTTCGAGACTATTTGCCACCTATAGGTTTCCACGTATGTTACATTATGAGATATACATTGCAATTGTCGATATAGCTTAGTGGTCAAGTCGTTCGTCTACTAATCAAAAAGTCTTGGGTTCGAGCCCACGTCTCGGCGGTTTTTTTTTTTACAATTTTATTTCAACCCTGATTGAACCCTGAAATCCAGCACTGAATTCAGTCTAAAATCAACGTTGAATCCACGTTGCGTTTTCAGACAAATTTAATGTTGATTCAACGATGATTCAATATTGAATCAACGCTGATTTCAGACTGAAATCAATATTGAAATCAGCATTGAATCAACGTTGATTATTTTGACGGATCAATACAAAAATCACGATTAAATAGAGGTTCTCCTTCCTCACCTACAAAAACTACTGCAACTTCATTAGATGATGGAAGTTCAAGCACGTTTTAATTCTTCTTGCTTAACTTCATGCAACATTTCGTATGCTTTAGCATAAGGATTTATTTTACATAAGATATTGTCTATTTCATTTAGTAATTTTATGTTGCATTTTACATTAATTGAAAACCGAATTTCATTAGCTATTACATTGTTTACTTTCTTGTGATTTGCGATTAGTCAACTGCAATAAACAAATCGGATATTGAAATTTATCTTTTATTATAACTTTTTCTTTATGACAACAATTGCTGTATTTTTTATCAAGTGGTAATTCTAATAAAAAGTGTTTAGCACTATAAAATTTACATTCTTGTGGATCAAAATGTCAATTCCTAATAGGGGTAAAAGTAATCAGACTAAAGTAAAAGTATCAGACTAATTATAATGATTGCGGTGATTTTGGTATATAGCATTTGCAGTCACTATTGTATTTAATATTTGCCCATGCAATGTTCAATTGAATATTAGTAAAATGCGAGAGCATTTGATTAAAATGTATGATACATTAAATTTATCATTTTTTTAAATATCAAAAGATTATAAAAATATAATAAGAAACTGTACCTTTTTGTTGGATTTCTGACCTTTTTAAGACGTATTTGTACACTTTCTTACATTTTCAGATTTAATAACTTTTTTGACATTTTATTACATTTTATCGCATATGTTATTTTACCACCTAATATAGTCAATATAGTTTTTTTAATTATTAATTTTATAATAAAATCTAACAATGCATAAGAAATTGTAAGAAAAAGTAAAAAGATGTAAGCAGAAGTAAGAAAATAAAAAAGTCGCCATTTTCTTATATAATATTACGGTTACAGACAATTTTTACATTTTGTTATTCTTTTTTACGTATTGTTACATTTGTCGTTTCAAAGAAGAGACCCCCATAAAATCCCGAATCAATGGATTTGTAATAAATTTTAATAAAACGTAACAAAATGTATTAAAATGTAGCTAGCAAACTGTAATAAAACGTAAAAAAGGTCTGGAATTCAACAAATACGTACAAAATTAAACGTTCACAAGAAATTACACCTCGAGGAAAAAAAGTACGAGTGTGAACTTTGTGAATCAAAATTTATCACGAAATCGCAATTAAAGAATCATATAAACACACATACAGGAAACAAGAAATTTATTTATGATTTTTGTGACAAAATGTTTGGTCGAAAAAGTGTATTAGCTGATCACATCAATGTACAACACATGAACAATCTATTATATACATGTGAAATCTGCCGAAAAGAGTATAAGTATAGACATAATACTTAAAGACTCACATGCGAGTGCATAGTAACGATAAAAATACAAATCTTTAATTTGTCTTAAAGGATTTACCAATAAAAGCAATTGTAATCGACGCATTAAAATACATATGTAATTTTACATTAAAAAATAAATACAATTTTTTAAACTAATATTGTATTTTGTTTGTATAAATATTAATATTCAATGTTACCCAAAATTATTAATTTATAATATTATTAATGCAATTAAAAAAATTGATTGTTTGATTGAAAATTGATTTTTTTTAAAAGTTAGATTGCTAATTTACTGGCACGTAGCTTCCTCCAACGAAATTTATTGTTTCAATAAATAAAATATTGTTTTTGAATACAGTATGTGAATGTTATTTTAAATATTTTCAAGCTTAATTATTTTTAGGAGCAATTTTCTTATAACAAAAGCTATATATTCAGATATTCAGATCAAAATCTCTAAAATAGCGAAGTTGCAGAATCGATCGTTTAATTTTGGAAATATACATAGATAATTAAAAAAAATCGTCGAAAAAGTTTGAAATTATAATTTAAAAATTTTAAATTTATTGTTTTGATATACACCCGACGTGAATTTGTCCACGGCACCGTTACCAAATCTGACCGGTCAAATAAACCATATGGCCATAGTCAATAAAGGAAGAGTTATTATACCCGACTTGTACATATGTACAATATGTGTTAATGAAATATAATTTATATTATCAATATTTCCAAAGAGTATTTTCACTACGTTTAAGCAAGCTATCTGCGCAAAGATCGGCATTACTCATTTATTATAACTTTAACGACGTGCTTCTAACACACCAACAAGTATTTTCTAGAAGTTTTGACGAAACTCAAAGTTATACAAAATTATACTTTGAGTAATCAAAAAAACTTGATTCATATAGTCGTATTATAAAGATTGATTCTTATAGTCGTTTCATTAAATTTAGGCAAAAAGCATAGGTAATTTTTATACAATAAAATAGAAAAAAAATCAACGCGCCTGAAGTACATTATAACTGAAATAATGTGCTTCTGACAGTACTCCTTGGGTGGCTTGTAAAACTGTCTACTGATGGTTATCTTTTTACCGTTCATAAGTATAGCCAAAATAACTATATAATATAGTATATAATTTTAAACCATAAACATTGACAGTTAACTAACAGTACATTTTAAGTAAATTCTACAAAATTCGTGTTATTGCTGTGTAAAGGGCAGTGGGGGGGGGGGCATACACGTTTTTAAAAATAACATAAAAATAAACGATTATTACGTTATTTTGTGGGGGGGGGGAGTATAGCCAAAATAACTATATAATATAGGAAGATATATATTTATATATATGTGTGTCTGTGTGTGTGTGTGTGTGTGTAAGAAAGGCTTCTTACACACAAATAAATTATTTATAGTTTATGAATAAATTTTTATTAACTATTTGTAGATTTATTTATACTAGGAAATAACCAGATGCATATTTGCTGAAGTACTCTGAAGGGGTTGTTAACCGGTTGTTCCACTAGGGTCCCGCGTAGATCCGCGAGTGAAGGTTCATCCTATACTATCTTGTACCATATAAACCTTAATAGCTGCCTTGCGCACAGGGTGATGTTGATCACCTCTCTCCTCCCTAAGTTCATAAAGGTTGATTCATTATTGCAGTTTGCGAGTTTGAGGTTCGTAGTAGTGAGGTGCTTGAACCAGACCGTTCTTCGACCAATAGTGTTCGTGCTTCCCCCTACTAGGTGGTGTGTGTGTGTGTGTGTTGGCATCACACCCAACGATCAAGAAGCCCTTTTCTTATAATCCTGTTGTTACCTCTTTCTTTGGTGACTCTCTTTTAAAGGAGAGATAAGCCAAGGTAATGATTTTTCCCCCTCTTGTTATCTCTATGGCTATAACCACCTGGTCGGCTGTGTATAGGTCTAGCAGTAGTGTGAGCCTCTGGACTCTTGTCACAATTCACGTGTGACCACGTTCTGTCGTTACTTGGGCCTCTGATGATCTTCCCTGATTGTCCAAGTCCCCTGATTGATCCATTGTACTCGGCACTCCACCACTGTCGAGTGCCTAGCTAGAACCCCCGAGGCATCTTCAATAGTTGATCTGCGTAACTGGAATGAATGTAGCAACTTGGTCAGGGAAAACTTAAAACTTATCTTCCCAATACCTTAGTAAGCTTTGTTTTCCATTGCCGAAAGCGTCCTTATCCGCCTTTGAAAATGCCTAATGCCACTTAGGTTTTCTCGGATTCCTCAACCGGTTTCCACTTGGCATTAAGTATTCTTCTCGCTTTTGTTTTAAGAGTGGCTTGTACTTCTGCAGTCTTGACAGTCTTAACATCGCTATTGCTCATTGCTTCAGACTACGGCCCTTATCATCTTTTGCAGGAACTCAGCCCTTCTAATTCCGTGCATACTGGTCTATTGCCACCATCTACGTAGCTCCTCTCTTGCAGATGGACTCCTCAAAGTGGGGCAACGACAGGTTAGAAAAAATGTTGTCTACCTTCTTCCTCATCACTTTCCTGAATTACTTGAACCTTTTGAAGGTTATCAGGACCTCAAGGTAACCTTCCTCTATGATGGTCATTATTACAGAATTCGTCGTTTGCGCTAGAGGGAGCATCTGCACTACTGCTTACTTCTCTCTCGATTTGTTAGCAACCTACTGCCCTTTTGGAAGTTATGGGGTCTAACTAGGTTTTTGGCTTTTTCTTGCTGTTAACCAGAGTGTTCACGCTTTTCTCTTTCTTAACCTTTAGGGCAGTCTATATCTTGTGTTTGCGTTTAACCTGGTCGACGTTTCTTTTGCCGCTTATCGGTCCCGCGAGGTTAAAGAGGTAGACGCCCATGAGGAACCGACGCTTTCCTAGAAGTTCGGTAGTACCGGAGACCGTCCAGCCTCAAT
>QLSS01000155.1:0-32500 GCA_024372645.1 Trichomalopsis sarcophagae | reverse complement strand
AACTTATTATTTAATTAAGATCATTATTAGTAATTTGAATGCTAGTGTAAGAGAAACGATCCTCATATGATAGTTTTAGCTTTTCGCTTGAAAAAGGCGTATTTTTCTCATCATATTTTTGTTAAACAAGGCTTTCTGTAAGCAAAAAGAACATAATTGATGAATAAAGTATATAATAGTATACTAGCAAAAAACGCTCGCTCCGCTCGTGGTTAACATATTTTGTTGTAAAGCATGTTATGAAAGAATAAACATAGATACATTGAGAAAAATTTGACAGTAAAAATTACTATCTCGGATAATAATTTGGTGTCAGACTTAGATGATAGTAATTTTTACTATCCTTTATAGTAAAATTCACAATAAGAGATATTAATTTTTACTATCTCAGATAGTAAAAATTATTATAGCTTTCAAAAGACTTAATTTTTACTGCTTAAGATGGTAAAATGCAGGAAAAATTATAATATTCTCAGTCAGTGAAGTTTGAATTTAATTGTTTTGTCTGCGGTTATCAGTATTTTAGTTGATATTTTACGTTTATTTTATTATGATGTGTTTCTGTATCTATTAATTTGACTTTATTATTTATTAATCGTTGTTAATTTTTATTAACTCTAGTTCGTACGTCAATTAATACATCAGCTAGATCTGAAATTTTGTACGTAACAAATCAGTTTAGGTGAATGGTCCGGAGCTCCAGCTTCGATTCCTGTCACCGCAAAAATAATTAATCTTTTTCTTTCTTCCAAATAGCTTGATAATGAATAATAAAGTTATTATAATATCAGCGCGAAGTACCTAATTAGGTGTAAAATATAGAAATAAGCAAAATTGAAATTGAAATTTAAAAAATTCGATTTAATCAAAAATAACTATCTTTGGATTGTAAAATCTAATATCTTAAAAGTATGAAACCGATTTATAATTAAAAGCAGTAAAAATTACTATTTCAAATAGTAATTTCTACTACTATTTCGAATAGTAATTTCTACTTTCAAATTTTTTTCAGTGTAGATTATATTTGTTTGTATAAATATGTTTTATAAGAATAGTAAACATTATGTATATTTTTTTAATATATATTAAAATATTAAAACATTTTTAGTTGGTTTTGTTAACCTGCATATGATTTTGTTAAACCATTATCTATGTTTATAATTAAAATATTACACACACACACATATATATATATATATATATATATATATATATATATATATATATATATACAGGGTGGACCATTTTAATCTATAATCGTAAATATCTCAAAATCCAGTTAGTATACGAAAAAATGTTTCAGACAAAAGTTGTAGAGGTCAGAGGGGGACAACTTTTAGTACCATCGAATTTGACCTTGAACGTGTTTTTGAAGGTCATTCCAAGGTCAAGTTCCTTTTTTTAAATAGGAACACCAATTTTGGATCCCGGATTTGAAAAGAGCAGAAAATTTTACGTTTAAAATGGTACTGTCAACAAGTCAATCAAGGTCATATGAAGGTCAAATTTACGAAAATTGTTAAATAATGGGTATTAGCTCGGAATAATGGTTGGAAATATCTAAATGATTTTAAAAAACTATAATGATTTCAGAAAATGACAATCGCGTTTTAACAGTTCTTGCACTAGTTCACCTTAATCCCCACATTAGTTCTCGAGAAATATCCAGACAACATGGGATACCAAAATCAACAGTTCTGAGAATTTTAAACGCCCAAAGGTATCATGCTTACCACATTACGTTAACTCAAGAACTAACGTTTCGGCATTTTGCACAACGTCTTCAGTTTTGTCAATGGGCATTGCAACATCCAGAATTGTTCACATTTGTTATGTTTTCAGATGAAGCTACTTTTAAAAACACTGGGAAACTTAACAGACATAACTGTCATTACTGGTCAGATGTCAATCCACATTGGCATAGAACAGTTGATAATCAACATCGTTGGAGTTTAAACGTTTGGTGTGGTATTGTAAATGGATACATCATTGGTCCTTATTTTTTTAACGGTAATGTCAACCAACACAATTTTTTAGAATTCTTGAGAGATCATTTACCTGTCTTGCTTGAAGATGTTGACTTGGAGACCAGGCGAAGAATGTGGGTGCAATTGGATGGTGCACCACGACATTTTGTACGGATTGTAAGAGCGTTTCTTAACGAACGGTACCCAAACCAATGGATTTGACGCGGAGGTCCAGTTGCATGGCCTTCTAACTAACCTGACCTGACTTCACCCGATTTTTAACTTTGGGGATATTTGAAAAACACTTGCTACGAGCAGCAACCAACGACACGAGAGGACACGATGGAACGCATACGAGCAGCTTGTGCAGCCATACCAAGGAATGTCTTGCTTTCTACAGTAACACATTTCTTGAGAAGAGTTCAAGTGTGCATTGACGCAAACGGTCGGCAGTTTGAGCACATACTCAATCGATAATTTCAAAATGATAAGTGAGAGGCAAGGAGACTCACATTAAACAAGCACCCCAGTGAGAGGCAAGGGGACTCACGTTAAACAAGCACCCCAGTGAGAGGCAAGGGGACTCACGTTAAACAAGTACCCCAAAGGAAACATTATCCTATTACGTCCACGTCGTTGTTTCTGGGTAGCGCTTAAAATAGGAAGTAATTGAAGAAGTCATAGATTTTTGGCTGATTTTCTACCTTTAAAAAAAATGTTAAATAATATGAAGTGAGGAAAATTTGTCGTTAAAGAAATTAATGGATTCCCTGTAATTTTTTTGATATTTCAGGCTATTTAACCTTAAAATTAGACAAATGCTCAAGGTCTTTGATGACTTTTGACCTTCCAATTTTTTATTAACCTTGATTAGTATTTACAAACTGCGTTTTCTAATTTTTGCTAAATCGGAGATAAAAATCGGGGGTTGTCGCTTAAAAAACTCACTTTGACCTTGAGATAACCTTGGAAACCAAAGACAAGATCACGGCTATTACAAATAGACGGTTGTAGTCTTCACCCTTGATAAGTTTTTTCAAAAACATTTAGATATTTCCAACCATTATTCCGAGCTAATACCCATTATTTAACAATTTTCGTATATTTGACCTTCATATGACCTTGATTGACTTGTTGACAGTACCATTTTAAACGTAAAATTTTCTGCTCTTTTCAAATCCGGGATCCAAAATTGGTGTTCCTATTTAAAAAAAGGAACTTGACCTTGGAATGACCTTCAATAACACGTTCAAGGTCAAATTCGATGGTACTAAAAGTTGACCCCCTCTGACCTCTACAACTTTTGTCTGAAACATTTTTTCGTATACTAACTGGAAATTGAGATATTTACCATTACGTTTGACGTGGAACGTCATATACAGGGTGGACCATTTTAATCTATAATAGATTAAAATGGTCCACCCTGTATATGACGTTCCACGTCAAACGTAATAAAGCTCTGCCCAAAATTCCTTTTTATCTAAACATTTTTAAAAACATCCCTCACTCGAAAGTACAGAAAAAATGCTAAATTTTCCATATTTTTAAAAATGTTTAGATAAAAAGGAATTTTGGGCAGAGCTTTATTACGTTTGACGTGGAACGTCATATACAGGGTGGACCATTTTAATCTATTATAGATTAAAATGGTCCACCCTGTATATGACGTTCCACGTCAAACGTAATGGTAAATATCTCAAAATCCAGTTAGTATACGAAAAAATGTTTCAGACAAAAGTTGTAGAGGTCAGAGGGGGTCAACTTTTAGTACCATCGAATTTGACCTTGAACGTGTTATTGAAGGTCATTCCAAGGTACTAAAAGTTGACAGACGGAGCTACGCGTTCCCTTACCTTAAAAAATTACTACTTTACAAAATGATCAAGCTGTCAGAAATCACATGGGTTCAGAAAAATTCTAAGCAACGACTATTTTTATGTATTTTGAGCTACTGAACAAGAATCCGACGGTATTACTTAACCTCAAAAAAACACCAAAAATGTCTGTTTTACGCGGTTAAGAAATTCAGGTCTAGAGGAAAATTATTGACGAAGGCTATTTTTATGAATTTTGAGCCACTGAATTTAAACACGAAGCTTATTTCTTTTGGTTTCTATTAGTTAAGTACATTTGATTAAAACAAATTCCTTTAAAACCCAAATATTTAGATGGACGTGTGGGGGTCCCCTCTGGACACCCACTTTGGACTTACGCGCCGCCTGGCGGACCACCGTGGCGAGCGCAAGTCGAGCTTGGGCTCTAGCGCTTGAGAGTTCCGGCCTGGCCGCCAATCGGGACAGACCTTTCGGTCTTCTTGTTAATACTTCGGTTTTACAATATAATTTACCTATTTTGAGTATCAAGTGTTGCTTATTGACTTAACCCTGGTCTATCCCTTTCCTGCCTTAACTCTAATCAGAAGATAAGAGCTATACCTTCTTAAGTGGTGACCCCGTCCGAGGACTCGCAATCCGCGAGTCATTGCGCGGCGCCATTCTTGACGCCGCGCCATTTCGCAAAGCCTTGATCGCGAGCTCGCTCTCTTCAGAGCTCGCCTTGGCTTTTCAATCGGCGGCCAGCAGCCCTTCGCTCAACATGAGCTTTTACCTGTCTCGTCGGTACTTTATACCGACATATCCACGTCTCGCGCTGGCCCCTTACACCCACGCGAAGACGCTTTTATCCTTCTCGTCGAACGAACTCCGAGAAGTCATCGTCGTGCGTCGGCTACTTTCAGCCGTACACCGACGCTTTTCCTTTGCGGCCCGAGTCCTGCCGCCCACGATTCACCCCCTGGACCAGCGAGCAACAGTGCCTCACCAGCGGACTCCAGCAGCGCCTTACCAGCGGACTCCAGCAGCGCCTTACCAGCGGACTCCAGCAGCGCCGCATCACCTGCTTCCATCAGTTCTCTGAGCCACCGACGCCGCGCTCATCATCACCGTCCCCGGCGCGCGGCGCCTCGAAGTCTGCACCACCAGCTCCATTTCGTGGCACACGCCGCGGTATTCGTGCCGCGCTCGCTCGCCTTGCTGCACCTATCGCGCTCAAGTCGGCCATCTTTAGCCACGCCCCACGTACACTCGGCTAGCATAAATTTTTACGGTCGACTATTTCGACACAGACATCGACGACTCATCGCCGCCCATCTACAGCTCGCGAGTACGTCCCTCAGCATCACTTCAGCTGCTGCGGCAGTCTCGTCGGCAGCATCATCAACACCGCGGCAGGCGCCGTTTCACCAGCAGCCAGCAGCGCGAGCTGCATTCCCGTCGCCTCAACGCTAACGTCACGGCAAGCGCCCCATCATCAGCCACGAGCATCATCGTGCCATCACCCCGGCCGCAGCACCTGGTTGCCCTTCGCACCAGCTTCATCATCCGCTGTAGTGCAGCTCATCGGGCATTAGCCAACAGCGGCGACTCGAGTCGCTCTTCAATTAAGTCGTCGCACGACCTGCTGCACGGCCCCGGGACCATCGCCACGTCATGCGCAGTCAGCCATTTCAGCCGCGCGCTGTAACTCATGCTCAGTCGGCCATTTTAAGCCGCGCGTCGCGTCTCTTGCACCGTTCGCTCAGATACCGTGCAGCAAGTAGTCCATCATCGCCGAGCCGTTCAAGAGGCCCCGCTTCGGCCTCAAAAATCGCCATCACCGCGGAACGACTCCTCGAGGCCCAACATCGGCATCGCAGCAACAGCAGCAGCCTCGGAGCCAGCGACACCAGCACCAATGGCAACATCATCGGCAGCCCTACACTATTGGGCATCGTCAGCGCACCGAGCTCCCATGCACGCGCATCATCATCTCCGGCGCCTCGCAGCCCTCATTACTGGCTCCAAGATAGGCGAAGATCGAGTCGCTTTTCTCGTCGCGCCCTCGCGAAGCCTATCGCTCGGCGCCGGGAACATGGCCGCCATTTCGCGCCACACGCCGCGATTCTCGTGCTGCGCTCGCTCGTCTCGCTGTCTCTCTCTCGCGCACAGTCGGCCATCTTAAGCCGCGCAGCGAGCCTCTCACGCCATTCCGCGCGCGCTACGTCATACGCCCCATATCTCATCGCGCTCTGCACAGCGAATAGCCGCACGCCGCGGCTCTTAATCATCGCTAATAGCAGCAAATCACAGCGCTCAAGGCCATCGCATCACTGTTTTCCCAGGGCCACCAGCGTCTACCAGGCCGTGTGCTCGACTATGCGCACGGGCCTGCGCTATCGAGGACGCTCGACGACGCTCGCTCCGGCCTTCTTTCCATCGCAGTCGACGCTGGGACCCACGGATAGCCACAGCCACATAGCTACATTAAAACATTCACTAAACATATTTATTATTTATTTTATCATTATTATTGCCAATAAGATATTATGTTTGCAGTATACTTCTTACCATCAAAATTTGGTAATATTTTGATAGTTGTTAATGAGAATTTTTATTGTAAAAAATATCAAAATATTTAATTATATTTTAACTTTAAATAGTATGACATATAGTAAAATTAGTTTACTCCACTTATTTTTTTTTCAAGAGATACATAGCATTATCATTTTTGTTAAAAGAACGAATACAAGTTAAAAGATAATTTCATAGCACCTGCACGTTCCGTCTCGCTTCGCTTGCGGTAAGCATATTTTTCTAATCAGAATTTTTATAATAAAAAATATGAAAATATTTCTAAATTATGTTTCCTATTGTAGGAATTGCTTAACTATTATATTTAAAATATGTCTCGCATAAAACGCATTTATCAAACTATGATAATATTTTGATACTTTGTTGCTATGTATGCTTATTTGGAAATATACGTTACAAAACCTATTCTTATCGAAACTTCATCTGCTGTCCAATGCAACCAACAAAGATTCTAAACTTTAAAAATTATTCTAAGTTTATAATTTTTTAATGATAATAATTGAGTTGTATTTGCTATCACTGTGTAAACGTTGCAGACACTACTCTTATCTTTGATATATTTCCTGACGATAAAGTTTTAATAAAAATTGTGAGCACGTTGTTTTACCTAGAATTCTTTTAAGATATTTAAATCAAAGTTCAGATTATTATTCTCATTTATTAAATTTTGATTTCAAGTATGTTTAAAATAATATTATTTTGTATACTGTTGTAGTCAAGAATCTTTTTCTATAGTTTAGTTTTGTTTCAAATTTTACAAAATTTATTAGCTATTACTTTCCACATGGTATTTTTAATGACAGAAAAATTAGTTTGAAGCAGACACAATTAACCTTTAAGCTGATATAGCTATTGTATACTTTGTAACGGGGTGTAAGTTCGATCAACGAATAACTCGTTAAACGACTACGAGTTGGCTGTGGTGCTCAACTCGTTACAACTTGTCCATGATTAATTTAAGCATCTAAAATATGTATAATGTTTGAGTCTACTGCAAAGCATTCTTTTCCAACAGTACATGTTGACAGATGTATTAATATATTTAAGGCCGATGCTAGACGTACGACAGATCCGTATTTCACCATAATTGTCGTACAAATAGCCCAAACTGTGTGAATGTGACGTAAATGATGTCATAAACATAAGGGATAATCGTGAAAAGTATTAAAATAAACGTATGACTAAGTGCACCACAAATAATGAATGATTATTTGAAAATTTGTCGGACAAATAAGAAAAATCTAAATGAATGCACGCACACGCATATATGTGTGTATACATATATAGATATTCATATACACACACACGCACACACATATATATATATATATATATATACTACAAAAAAAAATTGTACACCCGAGTGAGTGCTTGATCGGTCGCGGGCCTGTGAAGACGCGCAGAGAGAGACAGAGAGAGAGAGAGAGAGAGAGAGAGAGAGGGATAGTTAGCGGAACGAAAGGATAAGCTGCTGCACGAGCGACCCACTATCAGGTAGCGCATGTCTACTCGCGTCGATGAAAGCGCGCTCGCGCTAGAGACTTGAGCGGAATATCCATGAAGACGCTGTCTCCCAGACCCTAGGAGAGGGAGATGGAGAATAACCGGTATATATGTATATATATATATATATATATATATATATATATATATATATATATAGAGAGAGAGAGAGAGAGAGAGAGAGAGTAAGAGTAGAGAGTTCGTTAGAGAGTAATCTCTAGAACGTGTGTCACGGGCAAGGAAAATCAAGTACGTGTAAAATAAATTTTCTTTAATACATTACGAATATCCCACTGTTTCAATAGAAGATCCTGCCCTAGATTAATTAATTATATAGCCCTCTCTTTATTATGAACATTTGATAAAGTCAACTAATATCCATTACCATTTCAACAATAATAAGTGTATTAAACTAGGTCGACGTTAGGTTATTTCCGTATAAAATTTATAAGTAAATCGAAAATTCCATTTTACGCCTGTGACGGGTGATGACGGGATCCTGCCCCAAAGACAACGACTGACCTTGCTCTAGTGAACTTTATTGCAGGTTGTGAGCTCCGCTCGCGAGCTCTGCCGCCGATCAACTGCCTGCTTTGCCGTCGACGCGGCTCGCGCGAAGGTGCAATCCGATGCACCTTTGCCCGTGCGAACTCTCCGAGTCCGCCGTTCTCCGCTGGCGGAGCATTGCATGCGCCGTCGGCAGCGGCGACCCGAGCCGCCATCGGAGAGCCTGGGGCTCGTCCGTGACACGCCCGGACCGCGCTGGCCGACGCCCTCGTCGCCTGAAAAAAAAAACAGGCTATCCAGGAACGACGCACGGAGGTCGCGCGTACGCTCGAGTGTGTATCTGTTTTAAGTGTTAAAAAAAAATTTCTATTTTATGTGTGTCGTGGGATGCCAGAGGCTTGAGCCTCGCGAGGTGCTGATTGGGGTTCTAATCCAAAGGTGTGTGTAGTATCTGAATGTATGTCCGTGTTGTGAGCCCGGGTGTTTTTCTACCCTGGCAGCCGCTGCTGTCTTACATTTATTTCAAGCGGAGCTCTTACAAAAGATTATAAAATGTTTGTTATGAATATTTGGTTGTTATCGATAGGCTTACATGGTTATTAGAATTTCTTTATGACGCACAAAAATTGTTTGACATATTCTGGTGCATATATGTGAAAATTAACCTAGATACAGTATTTATTTTTAGCTTGCTCATCGCTGAGCAGTCTGTTTTAAATAAGCACTTCAATTTTCTATCAATCTAACTGTAAATGGTTATGTATTATACAAGTTATATTATCAAAAGTATAAAATTGAAAATGACTTAATTGTATTTGATTATGTATTAGGGCGTTGTCCATGATGGTACGCGGCTTGGCTTATTCGTAATTGATAATCATAGTTATAGTTAAAATATAGAGCGGATAAGAATTTTCTTTTTATTCTTGATTCGGCTCGGCGCGTTTTCTCTCTCGTAAATACCTGCTCATCTGCTCTAGCATAAGGAGAGACTCTTGCTGTTTGACAAAGCGATTTATCGCTCCGTTCGAACGCCGCCGATAGATTATACAGCCGATTGTGATTATGATAGCTATAAATATTACGGCTGAAGTTAAGGACCACCCGAAGATTGCAGTTGTGTTGCCCAAATTTTCGAGCTCGAGGGCGGTCGCCTTCCTGTGTGCGATTTCACGTGCTTTACTTGCGATCTCGTGTAATCTCGCCCCTGCTTTTAGGTTTTCTAATTTGACCCCGTGCAAGCTTATTACCCGATTCGCTGCTTCGGATGCGATTGCGTTTTAGAATTCCGCTTCGGCAATTTCTGATTCATTTAGTAGCTTAATTACTTCGGATACGTTAAACTCTATAGTTTCGAATTTTGATTGATTTAAGTTAGTCGAGAAAGCGCGGGACGCAGTTAAGCGAGCGTTTGCTGTATGCGCTGCGCATCCGGGTTGCAGTTCGAGTATGCCTGCATCACTTATTTTCGCTGTTACGTGCTCGGATCGCAGGCATTGGATGAATATATCTTCTGGTGATTTGGCAGAAAATATCCACGAGTTCGCTTTATGCAGTCTCAACCAGAAGGTATCTCTCAGCTGCCTGAATCTGATGTCGCACACTTCGGGATTAGAGACTTGTCGACCCGACGCGATTTTTACTTCGCAGGCGGCATTGCTTCTTATTTCCCGCACTGGCTCTGGGTTTACCGCGATCATTAGCTTGTCGAGCCTTCGAAGGCTTGTTACCTCTTCCGGTAATAAGGGCATGTAAGTGCGATTTGACTTACTAACCGCGAAGTAGTTGTACTCTGGCCAAATGTAGGCTGCCAGATAAGGAATATTAAAAACTTTTTGGATTGCCGGTAGCGGCGACGCTTTGAACAAATTATATCTCTGAATGTCGAGTAACGGTATAGCTATCTGATAGATTAAACATCCGTCTGATAACAAGACCGTTAATTTGGAGATCTTCATAATAGGAATGATTGCAAACCCTTCCTCCGGCAGCGGAAATCTGGCATTGGTTACGGAGTTTGCGACGGTTCTAGCTGCGTCTCGAATTGTATCTGGGGGTACAATGCGCGGATGCACCATTCCTTTCGCTGCGAATAAGATTGCATCCATCAGGACTTCCGAGTCCAGGCTAAACTGTCTAAGTGCATCCCTCATTTCTGCTATTGCGTTTTGAGCCCCCAATTCTCTGAAAATAGAAGCGGTCTTGTCTTCTAAAACTTCTATCATAGCTTCTAATTTGCGTACTCTATCGCCTAGATCAGATAGCTCGCGTTCGACGACCTCCGTCTGCTCAGCTAATAGCGCCGCTGTTTAGCGCGTATCGTCGGCTATTAGTTTAATCGATGCCTGAATTTCTTTTTTGTCGTCCTCACCTAGGGTCCCGTATAAAAATTTATGGATGGAACCGACGAAGGGGAGTAGAGATCGGCGGGCGCGATGCTGCTCTCCGTTTGCCGCGTTGACGAGCATCAGATCTAGGACGCGTTCCGCTTGACGCGTGACTGATGTCGCTTCCTCGATTAAACTTGAATTTTGGCACCTAGGACCGCATGCTTGTACGACGTTCGAAGCTGCATTCACCAAGACTGCGCTTGCTTGGAAGTATGGACGCAAATCCGTCTTGTGAATGATCTTCCAGTCTGTGCTGGGTGTCGCTAGCGGCGCGATCTTTTCGGTGATCAAGTCTAAGTTTTCTTTCAATAAATAGATTGGCTGGTTGCGGTTCCTTTCGGCGCTGCTGTCGTTTTCCAAGTGGGCGCGG
Source organism: Trichomalopsis sarcophagae (assembly GCA_024372645.1). Classification (NCBI taxonomy): domain Eukaryota; kingdom Metazoa; phylum Arthropoda; class Insecta; order Hymenoptera; family Pteromalidae; genus Trichomalopsis; species Trichomalopsis sarcophagae. The sequence goes on along the minus strand of QLSS01000155.1, from coordinate 21,354 downwards.
GTACTGATCGCTCTGAAAAACGAACGATGTTTTTGACCGATATTCCTCGGGCTGTTCGTCGAAGCTATCCGACCTAGTTGCAAGTTCACTCGGCCGGTGAATTTTATTAATGTGTACGGTTTTTACTATTTCACCGTTTTGGATTTTTACGTTGTTCGTTGCTCGGTTGACTTTGATTACCTCGAAGGGGCCTTGGTATTCGGTGGCAAATTTACCCTTTCTGGGTTCTTTTAACAAGAATACCAAGTCACCCTCCCGGAAATGTTTCACGTTTAGCTTTCTGTCGTAATAATGTTTTGACCTGTATTTTGACTGAACGAGGTTCATCGCCGCCGTTGTTTGGAGTAAGGTCAAATTCGACGTCATATTATCTATATATTCGTTGTAGGACAATACATTTGCAGCACGAGGAAAGCTCGATGGAGTACGCGGCTTAAATCCAAACAGCAACTCGTGCAGTGAGTAGCGAGTACTTTCATGCTCGGTTGAGTTGTATGCGTGCTGGCACAATGCAGTCCATTCATCCCACTTGTTGATTTTCTTTACGTATTTGCGCAAGTATTCGGTTAGAGTGTGGTGCATCCGATCTATGGACCCATTTGACTGCGAATTTATGCCGTCGTGCTGAATTTCTCTATACCGAAAATTGCAGAAAGTTTTTCCAATACTTTATTTTGGAAATGGGTTCCCTGATCAGTTACGATGGCGGCTGGCGGCCCAAACACGCATATAACCTTTTCAGTCAATACTCGCGCTACTTCTTTCGCGTTGGCGTGCCAAGTTGGAGTAAGGACTATGTATTTAGTGAGCATATCCTGAATTGATAAAATATATTTATTTCCCCTGTCCGACGCCTCCAGGGGCCCGTAAAAGCCATGGCAATCTGTATTGCTAATTAGCATTGGCAACCTGGTTTTTTTCGCACTAACTTGTTAGTCATGCAAGTCGGACAGCGGGCGACAAATTTCTTTATGTCTTGCCGCATGTTTTACCAATAGAAGTCGTTGGCGATTTTCCCGTATGTCTTACTCACGCCGTGATGGCCGCCCATAGCTGCCTCGTGGTATTGCTTGATTACTTTATAGCGCAAATTCACCAGTGGTACTGGCAGGTTATCTTTATACAGTACGGCAACTATTTTCTCGTTTGCGAATATGTTATCGAATAACTCGATGCATTTGTCCCATTCGGCCTGAGTTAGTATTTCGAGATCGCGGATTATAGCGAAGCTGTTAATGTTTTTTGACCTCAGCACGTTTTTGAGCGTACGTAAGCATTTACGGATTTCCGCTTTTAACGATCGGATGTCTATGTGCGCTTTGATGTATACACCTACTAGAGCCAATCCTTGACACGATGTTACGTTTATTTCTCCGACTTTAAATCCTTTATTTTGCAATTCATCGCTCTTTAGGTAACCCCTTTCGATGAGGGATCTCTGGACTTCAGTTCCTAAATAGTCGTCCGCCGAGACCAAATACACCATATTCTCTCTATACCGATATGGGTGTACGTTGTAGGATTTTAAGTGTACAAACGGCGATATCACTTGCCCGCTAGCTATCGCCCATGGTGGTTTCTCGCGCGGCGGTCTCGCTTTTGCGACGTCGCATGCCGAGACAGCTGCTGCGTTTGTCTGCAGCGGACCGTGTGGGATTTGCTCGTTCGGCGACTCATTGGGCTCTTGTGCAGGATACACCTCGTCCTCGGTTGGGCTTCGCTGAGGATTGTCAGCGGGAGGTTGACACGCGCTACTTCGTTGATCGCCGTGATTGTTCGGACTTGCTCCTGGTGATGATTCGACAGGCGATTGATTAGCAATCGATTCTTGATTGCTTCCGCAGCGTTCGCCCTTTTCGTTATCTTCGGGCTCGCGAGTTTTGCTTTGATTATCTATCACCCATCCTTTAGGTTTTCGATTTCGTTTTCTTCCGAGCACTGGGGAGCGTGGCATCTCCTCATCGCTGTCGCCCGAGGGCGAAGGCGCTCGTCGTATCTCGGGTAGTTTGGCGGTGCGTTGTCGAGTCTTCACGCGGTCGTATGGCGTAAAGTGTAGTCCCGATAGATTTAAATGTGCCACGTCGGTAGCGCCGTCCACTACGATATGACAGAAAATGCGTTTGCTCTGTGTTACGTCGTAATGTATGCACACGTTCATTTTAAAGGCATGCGCGAAGAGGAACGCGCAGTCGATGTTTCCGTATTCGGATTCAGAGCGCAAAATCCTTTCAGTTTCGGCCGGCTCTCCACAAGCGTGAAGCATTGGCGACTCGAGGAGGAGCTCTCTTAACTCGGTCGCTGATAGATGCAATTTTACTAATTTTATTAAGGAGAAGAACAGGCAATTACCGGTGGGAGAGTTTGGAATGTCGTCCGAACGCACCAACTCGACCAGTGGTTCTGCACAACGGTTTTTACGTATATATGTTTGTATTAAAACGTTCCCCTAGTTGGCGGAGGAGTTCTCGTCTGATGGTTCCGGCTTCCTTTCATAATTCCTAGGTATTCCTTCGAAGCTTTCAGCTGGGCCGACACCCTCGTAATCTGAGAGTGTGCTGGAATTCGCTGTACCGATGGCTTGGATCAGATTCTTCTCTTTTCCTGGGCCGAGTTTGTTTTTGTCGATAACTGCTGGACCAGCGTTCAGCTTATCTTTAGTATTATTAAGATTTTCAGCGCACCCCCCGGTTCTTGGTCCACTGCAGCTCGGAGCGACGGTTGATTGCCGCTCGTGCACCAAAATCTGTACCCCGTTTTTTCCATTAACCACCTGTCCTTCTACGGTGATCGCCAGTTTTCTCTTGGTACCATCGCTTCCCCATCGCCAGCTTGCCGGCATATTAGATACCTTCTTAGTGCCTAATAGCGGTTCTAGACGGGGCGACTCGATCGACATGCTCTTTCTTGCGGATTCGTCCGATGAATTATGCCGGTCCGTGCTTACGTTCGATGAAGCTTTGTTTACCGGGGATCTAGCTTGACTCGAATTGCTTGCCGAGAATTTAAAGCTCTGCAGAGATTCTAAGTCTGCATGCGTTTTTCCTGAGGGCGGTGCTGCTTTCTCGGGATCGCTGCTACTAGATGCACTAGGTTCGTATAGCTCTGTTGATTTTGCGCTTTGTTTCGCACTGCGAGTTACGGGGCCTGTTGGCTCGACGTAGCTTAAATATTTTGGAAGGTCGGGAGGCAACTTTACGCCACCCCTGCTGCTTGCAGCGACAGAGGTGCATATCGATTGCATCGATACGTCTGAGTCGGATGTTTCGTCAATTAAGCTTTCGTTGACTTCACGCTGGCCAATTTTCGCTGCCTCGCAGAACTCGATCGACTCTCTTAGAATACTTTCGATGCGCTTGCTCTCGTTTGGTTCTAAGCGATACATGTTTTTTCCCACCTGCTTGATGACCACGCACGCCAAAATGCATTCTACGTTTATTTTTCCGCAATAATCGCGCCTGTACGTACCTTTACAGTCATCGATTTCAGTTAACCAGCGCAGATTCACAACCTCGTCGCCGTCGAGGACGTCTAAGAGTATGCGGCCTATATAAAAGCTATTTTCGAGGTTTCTTATCGCTAAGTATTCGCCCGCTTTGTAGATCACGCGCTTCGGCTTGCGCTTCGCTCTTATACGCGTGCTTTTGTTTGAGCTTGCTGAACTGGTTGTCGACAATTTTATTTTACGATCTTTGTCGATACCTTGCCTTTTTATGGCGCGAGTCCGAAATATTCTTCCCGGAGGAGCACCTGCTTCTTCATCGGGGCTTTCTAAGATTTGCTTATTGGCCAGTTTGTATAACTCCGCTCGAGGAAGGTCCGGATTAATTTGCCCATCCGTGATCACCGGATTTAGCGAAAGAGCATCTGCGTTGGCATTCTTTTCGCCGGGGCGATACATTATGTCAAAATCATAACCGACCAAGGCGGCTTTGAGGCGATTAAACCTTAAGTCCGGCTTTTTAGTGTTATGAAAATGCTTCAAGCTCTCGTGGTCCGTCACGACTGTGAACTTCCTACCGTACATATAATAGCGGAATTGCTCTTTTGCAAACACTATTGCCAACAGCTCCTTGTCGTATATGGGATATTTTAGTTCGCTGCCTTTCAAGCAGCGTGAAGCGTAGGCACACGGTTGGTCTACGCCGAGTTTTCCCTGGCTCAAAATTGCGTCGAGGGCCCAATCACTGCTGTCTGTCGTGACAATGAAAGGCTGCGACATATCGGGAGCTTTAAGCATTGGTTCTTTCGACATGAGTTCTCGCAATATGTTGAACGCGGACTCTTGTTCCTCGCCCCAGACAAATTCTGCGTCTTTTTGTAGGAGCAAGAACAGTGGCTTAGCGATTTTGGCGAAGTCCTTGATGAATCGTCGATAATAACTGAACAGGCCAACCGCCGGTTTCAGTTTCTTCGCGTCAGTTGGCACTGGATATTTAGCCATCGCCCGTGTTTTCTGGGGATCGGTGCGAATACGACCTCTGCCCACTATATGCCCGAGTACATGTGCCTCTTTTTTTAAAAATTGGCATTTTTTGGGCTCGACTGTCATATTAGCCTCGAGCAATCGCCCTAGTACTCGACGCAGCCTCTCTTTGTGTTCATCCAGTGTCTCGCTAAAGACCATGAGGTCGTCGAGATATATATCGACTTCCTCGCCTTGCAAGCCCTTCAAGGCCAATGTCATTGCTTTCGTAAATGTTATAGTCGCCTCCTTCAGGCCCATAGCCATTCTGCTAAACTGTAACAGCTGATTGCCATGTCTCCCGTCAGGAGCGTAGAAAGCGGTCAAATGGGCCGATTCTGGGTCCATTTCTATCTGATGGTACCCTTGCTTTAGGTCCATCACGGTAATGTAGTTAGCTGCGGCCAAATGTTATAAAATGTCGCTCGTGAAAGGTAGAGGGTGACAACTGCCTTCTGTTTCTTCATTGATCGCTCTAAAATCAGTCACTAGGCGGAAACGCTTGTTTTCCTGCGCGTCGGGCTTTTTTGGCACGATCCATAGTGACGACGAATAGTTAGAATTTGAGGGTACGACGATCCCTTGCTCGCGGAGCTTTTCTAGCTCTCTGAGCATGTTTTCTTTTAGGGCTGGCGGAAATAGAAATCGATTGTTTTTTATCGGTTTGCCTGACTTAAGTACAATCTTGTGTTTAAGCAGGTGCGTAGCTGGCAGTGGCTCGCCGTCTAGCCCAAACACTCCTGGAAAATCGCTGATGATTTCCCGTATATAACCGATTTCCTCGTCGTTGCATCCCTCCAAGTCTGCCAGTCTTAGGATTTTTTCGAGTCGTTCTATTCTAGCTTGTTCGTCGGCGAGAAGTCTTCTATTTAGGGACTCTACCTCCTTATATTTTTCGACTTTTTTACTTATGTCGAACATTCGCCGCAGATTTGCCGTGAACTTGGCGGTACTTTCAGCTGAGCCGTCCCCATCGGCCTGATACAGCGGATTTTCTTCCATTGTCTCGCACTCGAGAAGTTCGATTACTGGGTTTGCTATCGAGATCTCTTCATCGCTAGTATTGATACATTCCGCATAGACTCTGCCGTTTCTGTTTTCGGCTACGAAATTACCAAAGAGGATGTCGGGATGGATATTTGTTATGGGCACCCACCCGACTTTCACGTCGCTATTTTTGACGCGAGCTCCGATTACCATCTTCACCCTTGGGGGTTTCGTCACACGCTCATCAGACTCGAACGGAATTTGCTCTTTGCTGAGTCTTAGGCATTGGTCGGCTGCATCTACACAACCTCTGTGCGCGTCTATGATGTCCCACCCAATGATTCCCGAGTTTTCTATAGGGAAGTCATTGGGCACTATGTGGACGTTGCAAGCCAACCCTTGCAGTTTTATTACTGCTTGGCCCAGCGTGTGCGATGCTCCTGGCGTTACGCTTTGGATCTTGATAATTTTGCTCGTGTCTATAGGATAGCACGACGCTAATTTTCCTCTTTTTAAGACGGAAATGTCCGCCCCTGAGTCCGCGAAGAATGTACCTTGTCCCTCTTTTAGCTGAGAGCTAGTTAGTTTAACGATTGGAGGTTGTCTGCCTGCTACTAAAAATCTAACCTTAGCAGTCTCGAACTTCTCGTTTAACGCGACTTCGGATTTTTCTTCAGATTTTGATTTTACATTCTGTTGGGTTTCCACTACCATTGGATTTTTTGTGGGCTGATTATTAGTTGCCGCTTCGTTTACAGTTTTTTCTTTTTGACACTCGTCGCCTGGGGAACGTGGCGAGCGTCTATCTAGTTTAAATTTTTGCCGTGTTCTGTTGCGTTGTCCGGGCTATTATTACCATTTTTCTGCTTGTTGTTATTTTTATTATTATAGCGGCGATCCCTGTTGCCATTCTTTTTAGGTTTGCGAGGGGGCCGCGAGATCATCCCGTTTTTTTCATGAAACATCAGCGTACGACAATCTTCCGTATTGTGCGTGTCTATTTGGCAGTAACCGCACATTTTCTCTGCGCCTTGCTGATTATCCTGCGTGGTACTTGTTTGTGGCGGTGGTTCGTTGACAGTCTGTGCTGATTTAGGAAGAATTCCCTCGCTTAATAATAACTGCAGTTGTGCCACCGGATCTACAGGACTCACGATGTTACTAGGCGCGTTTCTCGTACCCTGTTTACCTTCGTATTCGATGGTGAACGTTATTGCTTGGTTTAGCGTTTTTGGCTGCTTAAGCTGTACCAGGAAATTGAGCGGAGACTTTAGGCCGAGTAAAAATTGCTCGAGGGCTTCGATGTCTGCTTGCTGTAATTTAGACGCCCTATCGGATTCGGATATATCTGGGGCACATCCTATAATTGTCCTCAACCTATTATATAATTTTTCGGCACGCATGCCGTAATCGTTCGCCGATTCTAATACGCCCTGTTGAAGCGTGCGAATTTCACCCTGTATTTGGTGGGCGACGCCGATGTTCGCGAAATGTAGGGTCAGATCTCGCAAAAATTCATCGATAGTTTTATAACAGGCTGTTCGTGAGCGATATCCCTCCGTGGCCTTTCCTTGCAGCCTATTAGCGACGTGCATCAAAAGGAACTCCTCATTTTCGGGTCCAAACTTCTTTTGCACTTTGCGGACCGCGTTGCAAAAAATTGACAGATTGTCGGGGTCTCCGTCAAAGTAAGGTACGTAGCTAGCCGCTTGGTGCTATCACTACGTCGACGACGACTGTTGTTGCTGTTGCCGCTATGTCGGCTGTACTCGTCGGACTCGCTAGCCGCACTCGCGCTTCGACTGCGCTGGACTCGCTTGTTTCTCTCGCTTGCCCTGCCTGGCCGGCGACTGTACTTCTCCCGGTAGTTAATTGCCCGCTGCGCGTCACATTTGCCCTCCGCGGGAGCTAGGGTATAAAAATTTACTTCGCGACAGTTGCTGCGGGTCGGATTACTGCGCAAGCTAATCCGTGATTTGAGTTTCGACGCGTACTTCACAGTGGCTGCGATATTTTTACCGCTGCTGGGAGTTGGCCCGCGATTAAATCCGCATTTTTCCAAACGATGTTTTTAATGCCCATTAAATTCGTCATTCCGTTCTGACATCGCTTGTTAATAGCAAGTCGCTCGGGCACCTCCAACGGATTCCCCATATCGCCGAAAAAATTTTCGAGAACGGTGTTCTCGCTTAAGCATAGATTGCCTAGCCTATTTTCCAGGCTCTTTAATTCATTTGGCTGTGCCGCGCTTCCGAGCTTCAGCGCGCAGCTGAGGCCTTGTTCGGGACTCTCTTCGTCCGATAATTCCGGTTTATCGGTGTACCGGCCCTCATTCATGCGCTTTTCTATTGCGTCCCTTTGAGATGCTGTCCAACCCCGTTTCGATCGACCAGAGCAAAGGTGGTCATTGCACGCGCTGCTGGAGTCGCTGACAGGGGACCTTAACGCAGTCGCTGTGGCTCTTTGCGATCTGGGCGACATTTTTCGCGTAATTCTAAAAACAGCTCTAGCCCGTTTAAACTGCTTTTTTGATCCGGTGTTCGGCTGCATTCTCTCTTCGGTTTTAGAGCTTTTTACCGCTTGCCACGCCGCGTGAATGAGGCCAGACGGGGCCATGTTCGCTGCGTTACGCGCACTCAGCTTATGCTAAAGACTCCCTAAACTTACACGAAGACCCGGAAATGATAAAACAAAATAAACAAAATGCGGCTACCCGAACCTACCCATAAGCCAAGCTGCGTAAAAATATCATGGACAATTTACATTGCGATGATAAGCACGAAGGTTGGGCGCATGATGTCTTGATGGTGGATGTTATCTGCGAGATGTTGTCCGATAGATCGCGCTCACCGACGGCTGGTCCTCGGTGGTCCAGATAGGATGGTGGCCAGTTGGCTTCGTTGAGGCCCAGGCAACGCACGCCGGCGGGTGTCCGGTGTTGAGGCCGTTAGACTGATTTTCGTCAAAGTCACACGGGCGAGTTGGAGCCACTTTTTTTTTGCTTTTTGCGAATTTACACTCGAATATTCACAAGCACTGCTTATCGTTCTTTCTTTTATTTAGACTCGGTAACCGATTAATTTAAATCGATTTGCAGGTGTCGTTTTTCGGGGCTCCGCTAAGGGATGCCAGATGTGACGGGTGATGACGGGGTCCTGCCCCAAAGACAACGACTGACCTTGATCAACTGCCCGCTTTGCCGTCGACGCGGCTCGTCGACGGTTAGCGGTCGCACGCGCGAAGGTGCAACCCGATGCACCTTTGCCCGTGCGAACTCTCCGAGTCCGCCGTTCTCTGCTGACGGAGCATTGCATGCGCCGTCGGCAGCGGCGACCCGAGCCGTCACCGGAGAGCCTGGGGCTCGTCCGTGACACGCCGTAATCAGTCTCACATGTCTGAATTTGAGTTTTCCGCGAGATACCATGTTACTGTATTTGGGTCATTGATAGTATTGCGAATTACAGACCACATTAGTAACTACGTTGTTTACATAATTCCTGGATCAATAAAGGAGAATTGGCAGTTTAGCCAATACTATTAAATGCATACAAATACTGTTGTCTCAATTATTTACCTTATCCCGCAAAACCAACCAGTACCTTGTGTTCCAATGATTTCAAGTTATTCAACATAAAACAAATTATCTATATTTCTAAAATTTTCTCATTCTGGTCAATGTAATGCATTTTCCTTTTACGAATAATCACGCAACTCTCCTCAAGACAAAATCGAATAATACTCAATTAGTAAGTTAGAATTTTACAGAAAATTCAGAACGTTTCAATATCTACCCCTAATTGCTAGTTGAGGTACTTCGGCGTAGATATAATCAATTTTCACCGTAAATATGTTTCCGGAAGGTTATCTTTGGCCCTAAGAAAATCACATTCGGAGTATAAAAAGTTAACAAGACTCGTAGTTATATAAAGGAATTATTCAATTTGGCGTAGATTTAACGAAATTTCAGAGAAAATGAGTATTTGACGATTAAATCTTTGCGTTTAATTAGAAATAACTATCGGTAGGACACCTACAATGTAATAGGTATACCTATAAGCTATATTCAAAATATGTTATGTTGTACTCCCGTGAGGGAGCCACTCAGGGTCACACTCCGGCCTTGGCATTAAAACTTACGTAATGGTATATGACAAAATTTCAAAGTGCATGTGCAGAGGTAATTGTCCCGATAAATCATATATATATATATATATATATATATATATATATATATATATATATAATATTAAAAATCGACTCCTTTTTCGAGTATAATACACAATCAGGGTACTTGGAGAACGTGTGGAACTCATACATATTAAAAGATAACCATACTATCCCAACACTAACTTCGGGGTGGTACCGATCTCGGGATGTTACCGAGTTGCTTAACCCAATAACCCAAGTAAAGATGGTGGGTGAGTCAACTCAAAAATCCAAATGAAAATAATAGGGCTTTTCGCGGGGGGGGCGGAGGGGTTTTGGGTTATTGGGCTATTGTTCACCGTGGGTTAACCGACATTATTGATAAAATTGTCATACAAATAACGAATTCGCATGCTACTCATAAATATAGAGCTAAAGCAATCATCCCTCTCACGCATGTTCGTACATCTATATATATGTATATATATATATATATATATATGTGTGTGGAGTGGAAACTTAATAACGTTCTTACATATATATATATATATATATATATATATATATATATATATATATATATATATATATATTGACAGCTAGGAGAGCGTTTAAGTAGCTTAAATAGCGAACATCTACGCTAGAATACCTCAAATGCGATTTGGGGTAGATATAGCAGCACCGTATATAGATCTACATTTATCCGCGTAACATCCATTGTGCTAAAGCAATCATATACAATGGGTTATTATGTTAAGTGGTTAGGATAGTGGTTGTGTTGCAGTTTCGTTCAAGTACCGAAGTCATTCACGATCCAAATTGTCACTCTGGAAATTAAATTGCGCGCGTCGCAAAAAGCTAAAAAAACCGCGCGCGAGTGCAGAGCGCTGATGAGAGGGCGGTAGCGGAGCAAATTTGTACGCTTTGAATCCCGGCCGAAGTTAGCTTCATACACGAATCCCGAAGCGCAGTGTGTGTGTATGTGCGCTTTGCTTATGCTTCCCTGTTATTGTGCAATATAGCGATACTCTAACCTAACTCTATACAAGCGACAAACACATAGATTATTTTAAGTATTACAACAACAACAATAGGTTAGGTTAGTTAACGATCCTCTCGTACCTCATTATAAAGTCTGAAAAATTATGTATAAAAATAGTCATGGTAAATATTTTATGTAAAACTTTATTAAAATAAAAATGTATTTGAATAACACATTTATTATAAATGATTTTCATTAATTAACAAAATTATATTCATCACTTTATATCACACAAAGGTGATTACATTATACAAACAAGTATAATGATTTTTATAATAAATAAATAATACGTCCATTATAAACTTAGGCTTTATATGAACCGTTGAGTTCTATTATTAGTATACAATTAGTATTACACTTTTGATATACCCTGACTTTTCAAGTTTTATTCCATTCTAATGATAAGTTTTGACTGATGGTGCATCATGAGCTGCCACATGAATGGTTTGATTAGAAGCCAAATCTTAACATATGACCATTTTATCACATGATGCCATAAAAACTTGTTACACCCTGAAAATTACATTTAAAATATAATAAGCAGTAAAAGAGGCACATAAATATAACACATAAATCTAATACTTACATCATTACTCACAGCATGTTTTGCAAAAAAAGGAGCATCTTGGGCAGGACATCTTTTTATGCCAACGCATTTAAAGTGCATCCATTTTATGCAGTGATCACATCCAATGGACTCGCCCTCATTTAAGTCACTCGTACAAATACAACATATCCATTACACAGATTCTTTTCTTTTGTCTACAATACTACATAAATAATTATACGACTTCTTATCCATATAAGACGAGAGAACATCTAGTTGCACCTCATCATTAAACAGCAAGCATAGTATTTTTTCGTGAGACACATTCAAATCCTTCATGGATATCTTATCAAATCCAAGTGTCTTCTTCTTCAAAGTCTCTCCATCGATGATCCACTCAAATATAATAGATGCTTTCTCAAAACTACTCATTATAGTAAACAATTTGCAGTTATATTTTTTTCTTTTCACTAAACCTATGGAATTAAGTATGGCCCCTTTTGGTCGATCTCTTTTATTCACTAATGGTTTCAATATCACTGCATTATCAGGTACATTTGTAACTACTTCTACCGATAAACTTTCAGATATCACAGTCTCATTTGTTACATTAGGTATTACGTTAGGTAAGTTATGTTCGACTACTTGAAGCACATTTTTATTTGTCACATTAGGTAAAATATTTTCCACCATGCTGTTGTCAATCACATTTTCAGAAATCCCATCTACACTTACTATTTCATCAGGTACAGTATTATCAGTCATAGTATTCTCAGATGCTACACCGTTAGCTATCACATTGTCAGACACCCAGTTTGCAGTTATGATCTTGGAAGACTTAATACTGGCTGTATTTTCAGAAATATTCTGAGTATCCTCTTTCTGATTATTCTTTGTAAATAATCTATGGTTATTTAAAAAATATTCTTTGGTTTAGCGTTGTTTTACAACTTCAGGAACATATAGAGACAGTCCTTCAATCTTTCGTATTTTAAGAAGGTATCGACATGGCAAACCCATGGATTTAAAATCAACACAAGTACATGAAGTTACTGTAACAACATTCTTGATCTTCTCTGATGATGTTGATTTGACAGCATACTTCTTGTCTTCAATCTTTGAAACAAATTGCACTAAAACAACTTTCTCAATTTGTTTGAAAACGAAGTTCAAAGCATATTTGGTAAGCAGTGAAAAATACTGTTTTTGATCTTCACTCAAGTCGTAGAGAGACCTTCTAGAAATCATTTTGACTGCTTTGTCATCCCTTTCGTTCTTATGAACTTCTAAAAATTCAAAGATTTTAATCAAAAAATCAGTGAAATAAGAACTTTTTTGAATGAATAATTTCAATTTCTGGTTTAAAGATTATATCCTGTTATTAGTGTCGTTCTTAAAATTACACTCTGTAAAGTAGTGCCTGACCCATTCTTCACGAATGTTATGCCAATTCTCATTATAATAATTTTTAACATATTTCGGAACTTTTTACAGAATTGCTGATAAACTTCATTGTATTCTTCTTCGGATAGAGCATAAAGCATTTCAGTTAAAAGTTTCAAAATAAGATGTTTCTTCTCACGTGATATTCCCGTTGACTCCATAGTAATGTTTCTTCTGAATGTTTGTTGCGTATGAAATATGCAGAGATAAATTGGCACTTGCACCAACTGCTTAACCACTTGTCTGCAAACGATATCTTTAACGGACATGAAAGATCTGATTTTAGAACAGGCCGATTCATTATGCTTCTTGAATTGTTCTATTAACCAATTTAAAATTTCTTTGGTTTCATGTACTATGCCAATAGCTGCTACTTCCGTAGCACCATTCCCATCAACGCCATGTACTGTCTATGAGCATAAATTCCGGTCAAGCTTCCACAAATTTTTTCATATCATTGGTGCAAAATAATAAGTCTTCAAAGTTCCCATTTTCATCATACCTAATTTCATAATCAGCATCTAAAATAAAAATTAGTACAACCAATAACATATCTATTGACTGATCTATATAAACTTGTATGTATGTAACTTATCCTGTTGCAACGCCGGTACCCTAAGCGGGTCTTGGGCGTAGTCGTCCAGAACGGACGGGTGGGTGCCTATCACCGCTACACAGCGCGTCCTCAGGTTGCGGATAGAGGAACGGCCCCTGAGAAGGAGGTTAGCTGCGAATAAATCGAATAAGCAGCCGCGGACAGTCGATAGGCCCGGGCGTGGGTGTGATGAGCCCACACTGGCGAACGCATTCATCTAGAAACACTACGCAAGCACCACCACAACAACGAACACTCAACAATATTTCTTATTTTCAATTTCTCTTTCTACCTCACTATGTCTATATTCTATCTCTTTTAGCACACATTACAAAAATTCTGCTGTCGTGGAGGATGCGGGAGCGATGACAACTACCCCGAAAGGGGATGTGTAGAATGATTCGACACCTGGTCTTACGCGGTAACGAAGCCAGCGAAGGCGCGCTGCCTTGCAGGGGGGCGTTAGGATACGAGAATGATTCCGTAGTGTGTCCGACGATGAGTTGACTTCATCCTCATCAAAGTCGGAAAGCTCTCATACTTAGTTCTAGAGAGGTATGGGGGTTATCACCTCTAGAACGGTTGACTCACCTGCGATCGGAACTGGATCCAAAACGCGCGGGTTTAACTTACTATCATGGCTCAAAAAAAACAAAACCAAACCAAAACCAATAGGGACTTAAAGGTGGGAACGTGGAATGTGCGCAGTTTATACAGAGCAGGCGCGTACCAGAAAATCTTAAAAGAAGCTGGCGAGCGCGAATTAGATTTAGTAGCAATAAAAGAAACTCGGTGGCAAGATAGCGGGATTTTAGCAAAAGATAACTTCACCTTTATATTCGGGGGCACGAGCGGACACTCCTTAGGTACCGGATTTTTGGTTAGCAAAAGAATTATACGCGCTTTTAAAAGTTTCAGATTCGTGAACGACAGACTCTCGTATATCATCATCGAAGGAGCGTGGTACAATTACGTGGTTATTAACATATATTGTCCTACGAAGGACAAAGAGGAAGAGGTAAAGGATCTTTATTACGAGGCTTTAGAACAATTAATCGACCAATTCGCGTCTTAAGACACCAAAATAGTAGTGGGGAATTTCAACGCTAAAATAGGGAAAGAGGAAATGTTTAGATCGACTATAGGCAAGGAAAGTCTGCACAAAACCAGCAACGATAACGGTATTAGAGTCATACATTTCGCGGCGGCAAAAGATCTTATAGTAAAAACTACGTGCTTTAAGTACAAGGATATACATAAAGCAACGTGGACATCGCCAGACGGAGCCACGCAAAATCAAATCGATCACTTCCTTATCGATAAGAGGCGCCACACAAATGTACTTGACGTCAGAACCTATAGGGGGGCGGATTGCGACTCGGATCATTTTCTAGATGCGGCCAAATTAAGAGCCAAATTAGTAGCCGGGCAAAATAGTAAACGGGCGAACAAAGTAGAAATCTTCGACATTGAAAAGCTACGAAACGGGGTAGAGCGAATTCAGTATCAAGTAGAAATAAGTAACCGGTTTCAGGTACTCGAGGACACAGATACACCGACGGAGGTAGATGATGACCCAAACAGTCTATGGGGGGCTATCGAAAGAACGGTAAAAGAGGCCGCGAACAAAGTGCTAGGTAAAAAGAAAAAGCCAAAGAGCAAACCATGGTTTGACGAAGAGTGCGAACTCTGGTTTGAAAGACGCAAAAAGGCTAAAGTAGACAGCGTTCACAATGGAAACGATAGGGCTGTAGAAGAGTACCACGAAATAAGAAAGCAAGTGGGTGTGATTTACAGAAACAAAAAGCGCGAGTACCAAAAGAACGAGATTAGAAAAATAGAAACTAACAGTAAGGAAAATAACCCGCGCGAGATGTACAAAGGAATCAATGCTATTAGGAAGGGTTTCCAGAGTAGATCGCAATTAATGAAAGATGAGGGCGGGAATCTCGTTACAAGCGAAAATAAACTGCTAAAGCTGTGGAAAGGATATTTTGATAAGTTACGAAACGTACATGAAAACTGCGAGGAAGCGGGAGATGAAATCCAAACTGCTGAACTCCATATGGAAGAACCGACCTACAAAGAAGTAGAAGCCGCGATCAAAAAACTAAAAAACAATAAGGCCGCGGGAAACGATTCTATACCAGCTGAACTACTTAAATATGGGGGCACTGCACTTACATTCAGAATTTTTGAACTACTATGTGCTATTTAGAAAAATGAAACGTCATCATACCGATTTTCAAAAAGGGAGATAAGACAGATTGCAATAACTACCCGGGAATCTCACTTTTAGCTACCTACTACAAAATTCTATCAAACGTAATACAGGCCAGACTCACGCCCTTCGCGGAAGATATAATAGGAGAGTATCAGTGTGGATTCCGGCGTAACAGGTCGACGAGCGATCAAATATTTACTATAAGACAGTTGTTAGAGAAAAAATGGGAACATTGCGAAACAATACACCAACTATTTATAGACTTTAAAAAAGCGTACGACTATCAAACGAAGCAAAATGTATCAAACCCTTGTGCTCCTCGGAGTACCAAAAAATCTCGTGAAATTAATTCAAATATGTCTGAACGGAAGCATGGGAAAGGTCCGAGTAGGCGGTAACGTATCCGAATCATTCATTATACGCGACGGTTTGAAACCAGGTGACGGTCTTTCTACGGTACTCTTTAACTTAACGCTAGAGTATGTTGTTAGAAAAATGCAGACTAGCGGGCTAGGTGCAACCCTTAACGGAAAAACATAAATTCTGGGATATGCCGATGACTTGGACATACTGGGGGATAACGGTGCAGCGGTAGCGAGAAATGCGGAAATTCTCATAAATGCGGTTGAGGACACGGGGCTAGAGGTGAGCGAATCGAAAACGAAATATGTGATCATGGATAAACTGGGTATTTACTAAGGTGAGCGTGATCTTAGACTCGGAAATTATAGAAACGAAATTAAAGCCGAGATTAACAAGAGACTTCATTCGGGTAATGCCTGCTTCTACGCCGTGAATAGATTACTAAAATCAAAACTGCTGTCAAGAAATGTAAAAGTAAGAATATATAGGACTATAATAATGCCGGTAATTTTGTACGGGTGCGAAACCTGGGCGCTAACTAAAGCGGAAGAAAACCGTTTTAGGGTGCTCGAAAATAAGGTTCTGCGGAAAATATACGTGCCAAAGAAAGATGAAGAAACCGGGGAGTGGAGGAAACTGCACAATGACGAGTTACACAATTTATACTGGTCACCGAATATAAACAGAATAATTAAATCGACAACGTAAAAACGGACTTAACTGAAATCGGGAGGGAGGGTGCGCAATGGATGGGGTTGGCACAAAATAGAGATACGTGGAAGGTTTACGTAGATGAGGCGATGAACTTTCGAGTTTGAAATCCCACTTAAAAAAAAATAATTGATCACAGGCACACAAAAAAAAAACGTTATTTGTACCAGAAACTAGATCCATTGATTCTTATGTATTTTGATGCGCTGAAACCGAATCGTCAGAAACATCCCAGCACCCTCCATTTTATTTTTAAATCGCAAAAAATCACCCTCGAATACGAAAATACGCGCTTTTTTGAGAGTGAGCATTCGGTATACGACTCAACAATATTTGAAAATTACTGTAAATGTTATGCTACAGGTATTTTGATGTGCTGAAACCGAATCCAAGGTCAGAATCACGCCAACACCCTTTATTTCTTTTTAAATCTCATAAAACCGCCCCAAATATGGTAATTTGCTGTTTTTCTTTTTTTTTTTCTTTTTTATTTGCTCTTTT
This sequence comes from Trichomalopsis sarcophagae, assembly GCA_024372645.1. NCBI lineage: Eukaryota > Metazoa > Arthropoda > Insecta > Hymenoptera > Pteromalidae > Trichomalopsis > Trichomalopsis sarcophagae. Next base: position 4,333 of record QLSS01000155.1, on the reverse strand, counting down.
TTCCTTTTATACCGAACTCTTTTATCTTCAAACGTGCAGAGGATTTCGCTTCCTCTTTTGTCCTCTAGATTTAGTTTCTCTTTTCAGCATCCAACAAAAATCTGCCATCATATTTACGTCCCATCTCCCCTGGTATCGACGCTTCATTTCCTTAATATCTTGGTGAAACCGTTCTCCTTGTTTTTTGCTGTAATCTCATGAAAGATGATGATCATGATCAGATGAAAAATGCAGGACAGATTGCGAGTTTCGAGTGTGTCTCGGCGACAACGAGCAGAACTTGCAAGCTCGGGTACAGACGATTGATCTCGGTTTTTAAATCTGGTGTTCACCGACGATTGCAAAATACTCAGAGTATTTCTCGACGATCGAAAAATACTCGGCGTTTCTCGATCGGTGAAAAACTCTTGGAGCGTTTCTCGATCGTCGAGAAGCACTCTGGACATTTCTCGATCATCGAGAAGCACTCGCGAGTATTTTATCGATCGTCGGAAGATAGTCCGAGTATTTTTTGATCGTCTAAAAAAAAGGTGTTCTAAAAACAAATGGTTAAAGGTGTCGAAAGCAAAGCAGCATAGGATCCCGCTGGAGGAGAAGGAAATGCAGCAGATGTAGGAGACATTGGCAAGATGATCAGAGGTCCACATAAACTTCTTGCATTATCTATATGGACGGGAAGAATTTGTATAAATTAATAATTGAAATACCGTGACATTTTGATTCGCACACAATGAGCCCGTTTTAAAGTTGGCCTTGCTGCCCGTCAATAAATACGCTTACTCGATCGCTGCGGTTCTATGCGCATAGGTTATGCAAATAATACCCTTGCTTTAAGTTTATCGACTCTAAAATCGATAACTATTGCGAAAAGTAACTTGAATACACTGCTACGACTTTAACCTAACTCTAACCAAACCACCTGTTGACATAAACACAATTTGAAGTTGGCGCGACTAGTGAGGCAGAGGTTCTTAAACTCGCTGAAATCCGTCATGACGGTCACAAAATTATGCAAAACTATAGCGAAAAATTTTTATAATAAAAAAATTAAGGAAATAGCCGACCTAGCTTGGAATTTCACGCTCTATCACCCTATCATAAAAAAGGTTCTAGTCGTGAAACACCCTGTATATATATATATGGGTCATTCTTATAAATTTCGTCAAATCGGTGTCGGGGGGGGGGGGGGGGTCGCCCAATCAGCCCGCCGATTTTGTATGTTAAAGTACATTAGAAAAAACGGCTATTTCTAAAATTTTAATTTTATAAGTTAATAAACATATATTTAATAAGCACCTAGAGGGCTAAAATTTAGCCCTCTAGGTGTCCCCTAGCTCCCGTGTTAAATTATTGAATTTTCGAAAATCGTGAAAAAAATGGCTATTTTCAAATATTTGCACAGGGTTACCTAATCAATATTTTTAAGCCAAAAAATAGAGATCTTCTCATTATAACGTCAGCTTTCTAGCAAAAAACGTCTGAGAATCTCAGACTTAAAGGGGCCTTTTCTGTAGGGCAAAACGTAAACACTCATTTTTTGCACTTTTTGCGTATCTTCAATCGCATGCCATTTCTTTGTTTTGTAGTCGATTTGAGCTCCCAAAGTCTTAAAATCCTCGTCTTGGAAAAATCTTTAATTTTCCTTTTGAAAATCTCAAATTTATCATTCCAATAAAAAGTTATAGACCTTGGAAGACAGCCTAGTTTTCCAAAATCGCCATATTGGCACCCCTATATCTCAGGTCTATCTGCCCCAATCTAGCTCAAATTTTCAGGAAAGACAGTCCAAATATAGTAGAAAAAGATGTAATTATTTTGGTTTTGTTTATTTGGGTTTTAGCATATCTACGAAGTCCTCGATTTTGGGGTTCAGGGCCTTATTTAACCATATTAAGCTTTTTTGATTTATTATGCATGTGTCTTGTACAATTAAAATACTCGAAAGCTGTTTTAAAATTCCAATCATTTGTCAGTAGAGTAAGTAAACTTATCTTTCTATTAATATGTTTTTCTTAGTTATATTTACTTAAAAGGTTAGCTAAAAATCCTCTTAGTGCAACATATCATTTTGCAACTGTCAAATACTTATCGGCTTAGCTATATTATTTTCACAAGTTTTATTTATAGCATTAGAAACTTTGACAACGATTTCTTGTATAATGTCATTTGCTTTACTTTCGAGTCTGTTGCTACACAATTTTTGTTTCTTAAAAGGTTGTATATCAAATACATCCAGTATTTCATCAAGAGTTTTAACATTTTGACTATGAGACTGAAATTCTGTACTTGAGAATGTAGGAGTTGATTGAGAGCTAATGCTTGTTAACGTAGTATCAGCTGTCTTGGCAGGATCCAAAACTGCAGAACTTGCATTCTCATTCTCATCAGACTTATATGATAAAATACTGAATAAGCAATTAGCACAAACTTTCTCACCCGGCTTTACCCTAATACTGGATGCACTATAAAAGTTGTCACTAATTTTTAAAGTTATTATTCTTAAATTACTATGTACATGTGATTTATGTTTATGGAATGGATCGCAACATTTCTTGAATTTATTTTCATAATAGTGTAAATATTTATGGAGATGATGAGAACAAATTGTACCACATTTTATTGCTTCAAAATCTTCGATTCTGTACGATAGAATTCGCAAATCATCTTGACTAAATGACGAAAGCTGATTTAGTTCTTTTTTTTTTGTGTAAAAAGTTACATCGCAATTTTCATTAAGTAAATTTCCAATTGAACAAGCATGTAAATTTTATTGTCTATTTTTCGTAAAAGATTCAGCTTAAGAGTGCTCCACACCTCGATCGACGCGCCAATCCAAACTACCAGACCGGAAGTGAAGTCGGTTGATTTTATCCGACGAAATATGCAGTTCTAAAATAATGTAGAAAGCTGAAAACTTTTTCAAATGAAAGCTTGAATAATATTGCACGTGCTGAAACTTTCATATTGACATGAATGATTTTGTGAGGCTACTAAAATAAAGAAAAAAAATTGCTCTAAAATGTCGTCTGCTGCACACTATTTGACTGCATTCAGGCACACATCACAAAAATGACTTTTCCTGAGCAATAAGCACAAATTATTCAGTAAAACAAAGTTTCAGCACGTGTAGTGATATACAAAGAATACATGAATATGCTTTTCTGATTTGTAGCTGCCGTATAAAGCGCGTATTTCGTCGGGCAAACTCGAATGTCTACTCAAATATACATGTCATATATACATGCTGTAACTATCGGTAAAACAGCGGAGAATTAGTTTTTCTGGTTTTTGATGGATGGCGCTTGACACGGAAAGCAGGGTCGTACATACATTAGGAGAAAATTAGGGGTGCTGTCGTCCTAAAACGTGTCGCGCAGCGCGCCGCCTCTCTGAGTATGCTGGCTATGCCATGCAGTACGCGAGCCGTCTGCTTCACCAGTGTTATGGTTGAACAGTCCTCTCTGTTTGGGCGCGTGACTCGCCCAAAATAGGCGCTCATCGTATCACCCGTGTACCGGACGTATCGCTAGACACTAGGTTGGTGGCGCTGCTCTTCCACTTTATTCCCAGATAGCGAAACTAAAATTTCGAACCCCGTTTTTCTTTATGATGATACAAAATATTGAATAATAATAATTTTTCCTATTCATTGTAATTATTTAAAACGAAATGTTCAAAACTAAACTTTATCACATCACAAATTATCATGTATTTCAATTTTTGAGGTTAGAGAATAGTAATAGTTATAATTATTTATTAGAATTATACAAACTTTTGTAACTATAATAAATAATATTCTCTTCTAATATTCTTTCTTCTATGGTAATAAATAATATTCTCTAACCTCAAAAATTAAAATACATGATAATCTGAGGCGTGATTAAGTTTAGTTTTTTAGTTTTGAAAATTTATTTTTAAATAATTACAATGAAGTTTTAAAAATTTAGTTTTAAAAATTTAGATTTGAATAATTTTAAGATTTTAAGAATTTGGATATTTTTAGATTTCTTAGAAATTATTTTTCATAACATTCTTTGAATCTACACCTTTCTTATACTCAAATAAATAATTAAGAATAATATATTTTAATTTAGATAACAATTATGTAAAACTTCAGATAATTCCAAAAGACTACGTTAATACTGCCGACCCTGAGCACCAGGTACCTGGGAGGCCCTTTCCATTGCTATATTCGTGTTCAGCGACCTTGAAAACCCCCGAGTAACGAGTTTCGGCGAATCATATTATTAATTTCCCGCGAAACTCTAGGAGACGACGTTAATACTGTCCACCCTGGGCACCACGTACCTCGGAGACCGTTGCCGTCGCAATA
>QLSS01000154.1:277832-288817 GCA_024372645.1 Trichomalopsis sarcophagae | reverse complement strand
AAATCTACTGGCAAAATTACAAATAAATGGTATTAAAAGAATGGTTATTATTCTGGTTATTGGAGTCGATTAAAGTGACATTGAATCTAATCCTTCAAAAAGGGATAGAAAACGATTCAATACTATGCTAATGAATTACCATTGAAATAGAATGAAATGTATTGATAAAACCACCATTAAATGGTATTACAAGAATAGTTTTTGTTTTGATTATTAAAGTAGATTGAAGTATAATGAAAGCTATTCTTAATAGTAGTATTGGGATCGATTGAATATTATACTACCGACACATTGCTTTCAAACCGATTCAACTTTATTCATAAAATCACGATTAAACTGCGTTATAATAATATTCAGATGAAAGTCGATAAAAATATATTAAATTTAATACTCTTTTTATGAATTTAAACGAATTGCGGATTGAAAACGATTTAAATCGATTAGAGTTTAATCGACCAATTCTTGTGGGCCGATTGAATGAATTCGAAACGATTAAAGTCGATTAAATTTCAATCGATTTTAATCGAATTCAATCTACTATTTTTAGCAGGGCTTTCACGCATGCGCGCGTACACACACGGCGGCACTGAGCGCGAAAAGCTAAGTATATATACGTATATGTAACTATGCATAAAGTATAGGACAATCTTTGTTGATTCTTTCTCTCTCGTTTCTCGAGTAAGTAAAGAGTTGTTTAGTGTCACGTATTGCTTTTCAATAATCGTTTTTTGTGTTCAATTGTTAGTTGTTCTCACTGGAATTTTTTCACATTGGACAGTGCACATAAAAATAGGGTTATTGATATTTATACAATCATACTACTTTTTGTGTACTTTCTGTAGTGAGAGTTTCAGTAGTTTGTTTTTTCGCGTTTCGTATTCGCGTTGTTTGTTGTGTTCAGTGTATTCGATTTATGAAGAGTAATTATTTTTATTTTCCACAAAACAGTAGCATTATTGAATTTGTAATAACAATAAATTAACAATTAATTAAAAATTAATTTGTAAATACATTGTTTTCAATTTTTCAAATTAAAAATGTAAAAAAATGTTTCCAAACTGTTAAACAGAAATTAATTCAATATTAAACTTCCAGTAAAATTATAATTATTCGGCAATTGAAAGATATTTCAGTTTAATTGCTTCATCCTAGATAAATTTTTGTATGAGTAAAATTTTAAGTTTCGCTAAATCTCCGTAGAAACGCATTTGGAGGGATTTAGAGTTGAATTCATTTTTAGAAAATGTCCGTGCGGACGGATGTGTGTGTATGTACGTATACCGTTCTAATTCTGGAACCAGGCGACCTATCGTAATAAAATTTGACATGCATATGTTTTTTGATTCCGGATTCGGGAAAAATGTTGTTTTATGATTCTGACCATTTTATGACCGTATTATAGTTATTTTTCGATTTTTTAATAAATATTTTTGCTTCGTTTTTATGATATGATTTATGAAATATATTGAACGGTAGTGTATATAAAAAAAGGATTAAATTATATTGTCAAACGTTTTGAAAAACATTTTGACAATAAAAAACGATAATATCCATTTGCTGTTTAAATTTTAAACTATTTTCATGACTATTTTTCGAGCTACAAATCGAAAACTAAAAAATCTGAGTTTTCTATGTCGTATGATTACGAGAGTAACAAGGCTCTATTCAAGTTGAACTTTTGGAAAAATATGAATGTGTTTATGTGTCTATGTTTCGTTTGCTCTTCCTCCTTTTCTTTTATACGCCCGCATATTTATTTTAAACGTTACCAGTTGTTAATGCAGGTTACGTATATGAATATGTATTATCATATATTCGTTTGAATCATGTCAAATCACTTTATCATTACCGGCAATGATATGATTGCAGAAATATACAAAAATGTGTTTTTCAGAAAAAGGCCGTGTTTTCTTGTACAGACTTACATAGAAAACGAGTAATATAAACATAAATAATTTATTAAAATAATGAGGTTGTACAATATGTTTTGGAGACAAAATAGTCTGTACATATTTGCGAGTATAACAGATGCGTTTATGTACGTATAATATGAATATTATTGGTTTCAAAATTTTACAATTCGAGACAAAATTTTTTGATTCATTCCATTACCTCTAATGTTATTTTCAATAATATCCTTTTAGAATGGATGACATTATTTTATTAATAGACTATTTATGCCACTTGTATAATCATATATTATTATTTATCAGCACCATGAATTTAGTTACAGGAAGCTACGTACCAATGAATTAGCATCGATTTTTTAATTTCAATTACAACAGTATTTTTTTCTAATTTTGTGATGCATAAAAAAATCTTGTTACTATAACCAATGATATATCTTAACATACAACGTTATTTTTCATATAAATGCTACAATCATAAGTACATGAAGTTTGTACCGTTTCTAAGCTTCATTGGCTACGGGGCGGTGCTGTGTGTCAATGGGCGGAGCGTAACATACATGTAGCTCAATATATAGACAGCGTTAGGAGGAGGGGTAACATTCTTTTCAGCTATCTTTGCTACCGTCAAATCCAATTATTTAGTCATGTGTAAATTATTTTTGCTAGTGTATAAATTATGTAAATATATGCTACTGCAAGATGTTATGATAAATAACTTTTAATAGAAGTAGAAATAGTGTATCAACAAATAAAAAATTTGATTTACTATTTAAATTGTCATACTTCATAAAAATATATTGCTTTATTTTTATTTCATTTATTTTCCTGCAGCAAATAAACATTGAAACTTACAGGCATAAAACATTTGTAAAAATACATGTAAAAATAAAATTGAAGCGCCATATTGGCGCTACATACGATAGCTCAGCACATATTGCCAACACGTAAAATCAGTTTGCGAATTATATCACTCAAAAGTATGGATATAAAAAAAATCGATGCCAATTCCTTAGCACGCATAGCCAACGTTTTCCCTATATCTCTTTAACGTTACGATGTATATAAATAATTTGTAATGCAAGTTATGTTTGTGCTTTTTTAAAGTTTTACTAATTCAGTAAACACGTAAAAGCACTTTGTATTCGTTGCATGTATACGTACTTTTGACTGAATTAAAATAAATTCACAATAATCCTATAAATAATTATTATCAATTGTTCATTTAATTGGTACAAAATATAAGACGTACGTATAAGGCCCCACATTGTATCTCACCTCGTGTTAATAATAACCTTTATGAATGTATTGCACCCTGAAACTTTCTATGTAACTATTTAAAATAGGCCTTTTTCTAAAATGTTCTATTCGTCTTCGAGAACATAAATATTTATAGATATTTTGTTATTAAAACTGCGATAATGTTCGCGTATTTTTGAATTTTCATCTGAATCGTTCAGAAAAATTTGTTCAATTATTAAAGTTTACATTTATCAGAAAATGTTACAATTTATTATGAATTATCAATACCTTCAACAATACAATTGTCATAACCATCCTTGTTTACAATTGCATTGACACCATTTATTAATGAACATCTCAAAGATAGCTGTCAGAAGTTGGAATTCATGTAATGTAGCAGATATTGCTTTGTAGTGCATGCATACACAAGGTTTTACTGATCTCTTCGATATATAACTTCCTTCAATAAGTTATTTATATTTTACAAAAACTAATTTGAATACATCTGGTTCATTTCAATTGGATTATTTATAAACGTACTTTCAGTGTAAAAGTATGCTGAATTTCATATTTTAATTTACAGAAATGAATGCAGTTTATACAATTTAAATGCATTAAAAACATTTGTTGATACATAATGAAATCTTTAATGAATTGACTTTTTTCTGAACACGCATGAAAATTACAATTTTTGCATACACGGAAAGAAATTTATCATTTTGTTACGAAAATTAATTAAACTCCCTTTTTCGGAATCAGTCAATTTTTGAATTTGAAGGCAATGGAGGAGATGCGCCTAGCGTGAGACAGTACCATGGGATTCCATCAGTTCCCAACTTTAGATTATGGCCCTTGTGCTCAGTAGGTTAGCAGTTTTTGACGTTTTGAAAGCTATATTCCAAAGCCTAAGCTGCTCAAGCGTGAGAAAAAAAGTTAATCGAAAAGTATTGTTTTTCGTATTTTAGAAGTTGTCCAATGATAATTTATGCTTCGTAGCAGATCGCTATTACGCAAGTTGAATAGGTTTTATCCCCGTAGAGGTTTAGTTTGAAGTCTAAACTTAAAAAAATTCCGGAGTTAGCCACATATCTTGCTCCGTTCGGCCGTCTAACAACTCGCGAAAGCACTTTTTTCCCAGTATGGAACCTGTTTTAGCATATGATTGAAAGGGGGATTTATAAAACGGTCAATCGGCTGAAACGAAATTTCTTTAAATAAAGCAAATAATCTGCTGCAAGCATCGTCTTCAGTGTCATTGAACCGCCATTACAGTGGACTTCTATGACCATTGATGAAATTCTTCTTTGTGGAGAGGAGTTTGTACTCTGAAATCCTTCAGAAACGTAAATGTGTTTCTAAACAAGAGGAAAATTCGGAATACTTAACAGCTGAAGAGTTAAAAACTAACTTGACTATTAAATCAAAAGACATTGAAATAGATATAGAAGATGTGATTTACGGACACATGCACAATGATTTCAGTGATTCTGGCATGCCTAACTTGAAGAAACTTTTTTATTGGTGCTTTGAATCACGGAAAAGTGGAATTCTAACATGCAATGGGATTTCTGTAGCATTCTTAACAATTAATGGAATGGGGTGTGTGTTTGATTCACATGCCAGAGGGCCGAATGGGAAAGCCATGCATAATGGCGTGGATTGTTCGATTTATAGTAACAATATTGACTATCTTTTGGATATTGTTCTTTCAAATATACCTTCTTCAAGAGAAGGTCACATTAGTGATGGTCAATATCAATTTTCGGTGGTAACTATTCAGTCAGTGAACAGCATAAGGAATGAATCATTAGAAATTGATATTCCTGAAAATGTTGCCATAGAAGAAGACTCGTGCCATTATGTAGATGAAGGCTTGTTCAATAATGAAATAGATAAAGATCCAAGCGTGGAAGAAAGTATTGCCAATATTGAAAAAGGAAGTGTCGTAGTACACAATGCTAACGATGCATCGGGACCTAATAATGCTGCTGAAATGAGAAAGGTAGATCAAAAACACCTGCAAGTATACCTGTTTCTCCAAGCAGTATTGAGGAAAGTGATGGCATTGTAAGAGCTCGCTTTCATCAAGGTAGTGCCACATTCTCAGAAGGCACAAGAGGCAAACAATGTACGGCTATGGCTGCTGCAAGCATAGCTTTTACAGCGATTAAATCTCCAAAACAATGGACTTCAGCAACTATTAGCGAAATTTTATTATGTGGAGATAAATTATTTCTTCTAAGTCTTCAGAAGCGCAGAGTCCCAGTAGGCGAAGAAAATGAAGAGTATTTAACAGCTGAAGAATTACATACAAGATTGTCTATTCACTCAAAGGAATACCAACTTAATATTGACGAGAGCATACATGGACTAATAAACGATGATTTTAGTGAAAATGGTTTTCCAAATTTGAATAACCTTTTTCATTCGTGCGTCAAATCGCATAAAAGTGGTATTTTAACGTGCAATGGAATTTCTGTGGCTATCATTACAGATGATGGATACACGGGCGTCTTTGATTCACACTCCCGGGGGCCTAACGGAAAAGCAACGCATGACGGTGTGGCTTGTTTTGTTTACAGTAATGATATTGACTACCTTGCTAATATCGTTCGTTCCAATATTCCCCCTCGAAGAATATGAAATGATTTTGATGGACAATATGAATTCTCTGTTATTACTGTAAAATTAGTAAATGACAACGGTGAAAAATCATTAGTGTCAAGCAAGAAACCATCATGCAATAACAGTGACAAATCAAAAAAAGTTTCTACACAAAGAAAAACTCATAGTTCACGAAATGTATTCGATGACACAGACGATGAAGAAGAAGAAATAGCATATTCTGTAATAAGAGGATTTTGCAACTGCACTAGTCTTATTTTCCCATACGACATAAGAGGAAAGCAATGCACAGCTATGGCAGCAGTATGCATAGCTTATACAAATGTAAAGCCTATTCCAGAGTGGGATGGATTTGATATTGATGCATTTGTGATTAATGGAAATATGCTATACGAAGAAACTATAGATGCTCGTAAAGTTCCAAAAGGTGAAGAAAATAAAGATTTTTTGACAGCAGAAGAATTAAACACAGAATTTACTGTTAGAATGGGTACAGCCTTAATAACTATTCACGATATTATATACGGACACCTGTCAAATGATTTCAGTGAACTGGGGATGCCTAACTTCAAAAACCTATTCCATTGGGTTTCTAATTCTAACATAAGTGGTATTTTAACGTGTAATCGTTTTTCTATTGCTTTAGTTTCTGCAAACGGAATTACGGGTGTGTTTGATTCACGCCCTTTAGGAAGAGATGGAAAAGTGACTAAAGGTACAGAAACCGCTGTTTGTTTTGTTCATAGCACAAATGTTGATGTTTTGTTTGAAATTGTTATGTACAATATGCAAAAATCGAGAGAAGGCAAGCATTTTGATGGACAGTATCAGTTTACAATTATTTCTGCAGAGTACTATACTACTGAATTAAAAACAACAACAAGCAATGCAATAACAAAAACTTTGAAAGACATAGACCGGGAAATGCAGGCGGATTACGCCAATCCACGTTTTGAAATAGAAAGTAATGAGCTCTCATTAAATAAAGAATCCGTAGAAAATACGGAGCAATCTTGTAATTTTGAAAATGCGCGTGAATCAGGTGGATATGAATTGGCAAGTGTAAGGGAAGCAGATAATAACGCAATTGACGCAGTACAAGAATCAGGGTATTATGACAACCGTACCTATCATCAATTTGTTGACTCATGCTTGCAATTATCCCTTGAAAAAAGTAAAAATTTGACGGATAATGCTACAAATATCGTTCCAGACGATCAAGACCACGACATGAATGAAACAGAGAACGTCGAAGACGAGCATGAATTATGTTATTCAGGGGAAGGTTTAAATGAAGGCGTGTTAAATATGAGCGTCACGGATGCTAATGATATAATTAATTTCGCTTGGATATGGCAGAAACTTCATGATGCATACGATAACCACGATACTCTTTATGCCTGCAATTTTAGGAATTTAAAACTGATTGGCAGTTTCAGAAAAGGATTGACAAGATATTTTACTTTTAAGTGCGATATGTGTACTTACACAGTAAAAATATGTGGAGTGTGCGATAATCCAGATGAGATAGAACCTGCGGTTGGTGCAGCACTGGGATGTCAGCATGTTGGTACAGGACTTTCTCAATTCAATGAAATGATTGGTATGTTAGGTATTCAAAGTTTGAATTACTACAGCTGGCAAAAAGTACACTCCAAAGCTGCGATTTATGTGAAAGAAGCATCTAAGAATGAAATGGCTAAAGCTGCAGCTGAAGAGAGGAGTCTCGCAATTGAACGTGGTGACGTTGTTCATGGTATACCGTGCACAATGGTTGAATGTGATGGATCATACCTAAAACGCACGTACATGTATGGTAAATATGATTCATCAGCGTGTTGTGTCGTAATAATTGGCAGATATACTAAAAAAGTATTGCAGATTATTGTAAAACAAAAAACATGCGCGATTTGTGATTATGCTTCAAGCAAAAATATAACTCCTAAAGAACACACTTGCTATCGGAATCATGGGAAGAATCAAAGCTCGACTATCATGGAAAGCGCTGCAATGGCAGAGGCAAGTAGTGTTAAAGAGCATAATTTAATCTATAATGTATTTATTTCTGATGGGGATAGCAGTAACTATAAATCAATTTTAGACAGTAATCCTTACGGAGAGTATGGTGTTGAAGTTAGAAATATACTTTGTACAAACCATATTTTAAGAAATGTTTCAACGAGCATCAAAGTTCTTTCGAAAACTAAAAGTCGACTAGGACAATTAAGAAAGAAAATTGAAGATAGTGCACCTCGTTTCATTGAAGCAATTGGACAATGTGTTCAGACTATAACTGAAGAAGATATTTCTTGGGAGTTCAAATGTAAAGCTCTACGAGATAATATCAATAAATTACCCTATCACATTTTCGGCGATCACAGTCAATGTGAAAATAACAAGTATGGGTGTAGTGGTCAGGCAATTGGTAACGAAGAAAATGTTGTTACAGCTTTACAGGAAGCTAATCTCATGGATGACGTTGAGCAGTGCGTTTTCCGAGCTGCCAATAATGCATCAAGCTTACTTCACAACGTTACAACGAACAGATCAGAAAGTTTTAATGCGCTTATAGCAAAAGCGATTGGTGCAAAACGTCTCCATCTGTGTAAAAAAGATTCATATGCAACCCGTTGCCATGTTGCCACAATATCACAAAACACTGGATCAACAATTGCTCCAATTTGCGAAGCAGCAAAGAAGCAAGTTCCAAGTTGCGCAGAATTTCTTCAGCAAAAACGGCAAAGATTGAATGCATTACGACAATTAAGAATGGCTAATAGAGATCCGGTTGAAGAGAAGATCAAGAAAGCTTGTCGTAAAGCTGATAAAGATTATGGTCTGAATGCTCATCAGCCTGATATAAATAAAGAAGAATTTTCAGTTCGTGTCAAGCAACATTATGCTATTCTTAATGCATGGCGTCTCGAGAGAGATGCTATTGAAAGCCGAACGAGGAATCAAAGCGAATGCAACGAATGGAGGTCTATGCGAAAATGGTTGCTAACTGCATCTAGAATGGGAAAAATATGTAAAAAGCGTCCTGAAACCTCATGTGCATCGTTCGTTTCAGATATATTTTATCCTCAAACGTTAAAAGATCCAGCATTGGACTATGGTATAGCTATGGAGTTTGTTGCTAAAAAAGTTTTAACAGATCTCGGGTACGATGTACAGCCATGTGGACTATGTGTGGACCCAGAAGTCCTTGGAATAGCAGCATCCCCTGATGGTTTAATAGGTGTAAATGGAATACTTGAAATAAAATGTCCATTTACAGCAATGCATATTGATCCAGAAATTGCTATCAAAGACAAGAAGTTACATATCGGCAAAGCTTTTCGTATAGAAAATAACGAAGTGATTCTTAAAGAAAGTCACGATTATTATTACCAAATACAAGGTCAACTACGTGTAACCAATAGAAAATATTGCTTATTCGTTATATTTACTTTAGTTGGTATAAAAATGATGGTGATTGAAAGAAATGATGAATTTATTGAAGAAATGATAGTACAAATTGCCCAGTTCTATCGGGATTGTTTAATACCTGAAATAGTAGATAGCAGAAGAAAAAGACGTATGCCTTTGCGAGAACCAGAGTATATACTGCAAGCTCAAGAAGAAGCCAAGCAACGACAGCAGCTACGAAATGAAACTAAGAAAAACAAAGAAAATGAAAGTAAAGAAACAAAAGCGACGAAAATGAATACCACACAAAAAAAGAAAAAGGCTTCAAATTCAAACGCTAATAAAAAAGGATTAAAGAGGAAAGCACTGGGGAATGTTGAAGAAATTTCACAAGCTAAAAAGTTAGTTCAAGAAGTCCAAACTATTGAAAATAGTGGTAATGCCGCTTGTGATATTGGCATTAATGATGGAGCTTGTAATAGCAATGAAATAAAAAAAGCTACGACGAATGTAAATAAAAATGAAAATAGTAAAAACGTTTCGTTTAAAGAAAAAGTCCCACAGAAAAAATTGTCAGCTGTTGAAAATTATATTCGAGAAGTGGAAAAAACTTTAGAAGAATTAGGATTAAATGATGAAAAAGATAGCGAAAATAACTCAGATGTAGACTTTGATGTGCCCTTGACTGCAGACATGATCCATAAACAATGTCAGGCAATTTTCGAAAGAAATGGTATTCATGATAATTATTTATCAGACACGGATGACAATGGAACTTAGATTAGAAACTAAGTAGTCTGAAAATTACAGAAACAGAAAAAATCATTACAGTTCAGAGTCAACAGGTAAGTAAGTTTTTACTCCCGATAATTCCTACAGGAATTGCCTAAAACATTTATTATTGCGTTGAGTAATCGCGCAAGAAAATCATTATCATTTTTTGCATAAATTATTGCGTTGAAAAATCGCGCAAGAAAATTGCAATAAAATATAAATATTTATTGCGTTGAGTGATCGTGCAAGTGAATTGAATCGTAATTTCAAAATCGTGCACAAAAATGCTATAATAAATGTACTATATTTATTGAGTTAAAAATTGTTCAAAGTAACTAGTAAGTTAGTACTGCGTTGAATCATCGCGCAAAGAAGGGTTACAAAGGATTATGATGCGTCTCTATCTGCAATATTACAGTCACTGTTGATATATTTTTGTAAAAATATAATAGCAATGACTACATTTGCAGAACCTAGATATAAACATAATTCATTGTATTTATATACATTTTTAATTGTTTTTCAATATATGCATATAATTTTAGAATGAAATAAAATGAATTATTTTTATCACTGGAAACAGCCTCTCTAATCCATATACGTCAACTTCTCCGTCAAGTGGTGTAACCTCTTATCACAAACGAGGCTCTGATGTCACATTTGATATGCAATGTAAATCATTTATTTGAAGATTCTATGTTATTACTCTTACAATAAGTTCTTTATATTTTTTAAAACAATAAAGTATATAAACGTAATTACGGATATTTTTAGATTTCTCAGAAATTATTTTTCATAACATTCTTTAAATCTACACCTTTTTTATACTCAAATAAATAATTAAGAATAATATATTTCAATTTAGGTAAAAATTATGCAATACTTGGGATAATTCCAAAAGACTACGTTGATACTGCCCAGTCTGGGAAGCAAGTACCTGGGAGGCCCTTTTCGTCCCTATATTCGTGTTCAGCGACTTTGAAAACCCCCGAGTAACGAGTTTCGGCAAATTATGTTATTAATTTCCCG
>QLSS01000154.1:267636-277822 GCA_024372645.1 Trichomalopsis sarcophagae | reverse complement strand
GTTAATACGGCCGACCCTGGGCACCAGGTACCTGGGAGGCCCTTTCCATTGCTATATTCGTGTTCAGCGACCTTGAAAACCCCCCGAGTAACGAGTTTCGGTGGATCATATTATTAATTTCCCGCGAAACTCTAGGAGACGACGTTAATACTGCCGACCCTGGGCACCAGGTACCTCGGAGACCGTTGCCGTCGCAATATTCGTGTTCAGCGACCCCAAAAGCCCCTGAGTAGCAGAATTGGATTCATTTCCTTCAAATTTTACCAAGTTGTTAATTTATTATTCATTGTCTCTTTGCAATGCACTTCTAAAATGCACATTTTTATACACTTCCTTGCAATATGTGCTCTAACACACACGGTAGCGCGAAATATACAGTCTATAGCGAGCTTGTTTCGATAATATAAGTAATCGGCTGCTTCGCTCGACTTACCGAACTCTAAACCCAAGGCCCCCCATCAACGTGCCTAACTTACTACAGCCCTGACATATCGATAAAACAGGGCGGCGTTGCATTTACCGTAGTACGCTTTTAGTCCGCAAGACGTTTGGCACTACTATCAATTCATACTTCCGGAATAATTGTGGAGCACTCTTAGTTAAAAAATTTAAGTATAAAATTATTTATAAACTACGGCATTTAATTCTTTACATATTTTTCTATATATATATATATATTTTTTTTTTTTTTTTTTCATTGTCTAAGACTTTTTATATTTCAAGTAATCATTATTGAAAGTTAGGGTGTCCGTGACGCCCCACCCTCCCCTACACTGAAAAAAAAAACAGCCGTTTCTACTGTAGAACACGGCAGTTTTAGCGAGTGTCACCACAGTAGCGACTTTTCAGTAAAAACAGCGTTATGTATCACCTTTTAAAACACTTAAAAGAATAATTTTTTTAATGAATATTATGATAAAATATAAAATAATGACCATTCTGGGACTGATAAGTAACAACATTCAAAATGTTCACGTAACTTATTTGCTAATAGTCACTCTGCATGCGATAATGGGATGGTAATAAATTGATGGTTGTTATTCAAGGTATTTTTCTCTCTTATAATGATCACTACTTATAACTTTAATTTAATTAATCATATTACTCATTAAAAAATTATTTTCTTAAGATTTTTGGTGTTTTAAAAGGTGATACATAACCTAAATATCCTCGAGATAGAGACAGCTCGCCGAGACCTGCCAAAACTACTAGTGACCACTCACTGTTTTTACTGAAAAGTCGCTACTGTGGTGATATGTTCTACAGTAGAAACGGCTGTGTTTTCTGTTCAGTGTACTCGAATGTCGGTTTTACGTCTCAAGCGCGCATTTTATACCGAAAATAGAAGGTGGGGCAACATGGTTTCCATAGTGATAAGGTATAGGAGTTGGGAGGGTAATGGTGGGAGAGCGTACGGCGAAACGTCCCGAAGCCCCCTGAACACGAACGGCGGCATCAACGTCCTAACCAACCCGAGCCCGCAGGGGCGCTGGGAGGTAGGACAGCCGTCGGCCGAGATCTTGGGCCTGTAAAAGGGCGTGACTGACGCATACTCATGTGACTTGCGTAGAGAGTGTCCAGGAAGATCGTCATTTAAAATAACGTGATTTTTCGTAGGATCGCTTCAGATTTCAATTACTGTATTTTCAGCGCTCAAATATTCTAATATCAAGAGTACTTTAAATAGATACTCGCGAACCAAGCGTTTCTGTCCGTCGATATACTTTGTTCATCTAATATCGAATCACAACGTAATAAATCCTGCAGTAAGACCTATAAAAAATTTGCCACCTGGTGAAATCACGTTATAGTGTTGGCGAGGCCACCGAATTCCAAGCATCCACGAAGGTTTTTTGAATGTATTATAACCCCCTAAATCCGAATCCGCAAGGTGTTCTGCGCTAAAGTGGTGCAATAATTTATTATAAACATATTTATAAACAAATAAAAAAAACCGCTGCCAATCCTTTGGCACGTATCTTTCTTCGACTAAATTTATAGGTCCTGAAATCAATAAAATATTGTTTTAATATACAGTATATTCTGCGCTAAAGTGGTGCAATAATTTATTATAAACATATTTATAAACAAATTAAAAAATCCGCTGCCAATCCATTGGCACGTAGCTTCCTTCAACTAAATTTATAGGTCCTGCAATAAATAAAATATTGTTTTAATATACAGTATATATATTCTGCCTGCTAATGTATGAGGCAGTTTTTGATACACAATTTAATATATAAGGTTTAAATGATTCATTGTCTAAATTTTTGCATTTTCAAAACAAAAATTAAAACATTGATATCTTACGAACCATAGGTGTTTGAGAGCTATGCAATGAACTTAGCCAAAACACGTAAAATATCTACTTTTTCCCAAAATCTCAAGTGCAATAAAGCCTTTTTACGTCCGTAATCGAGGCACAAAAAAACTTATTTTTTCTAGTTTTTGATTTATTACTGAAAAAATAGGTAGTCAAATGACTTGAAATTTTAATGGGATAATATATAGTTCGACACGTGACTCATCGACATAATTTTTTTCACGAAGTTATGATGTTTAGTTTCACATTTATGGATTTAAAAATAAGAATCACCTGTTTCATTTTAAATCTGCCGAACAAAGCGGTCGATCCCGAGGATCAAACGATAAAAAGTAAATAATTTTATTTTCGTTCAAATGCATTATAGCTGAATTGTTTTTAACAATGGGATGACTGAAAAAAATGCAAAATTGTGTTTTTCAAAAATCAAAAAATGGTCATAAAAAAATTTAATTGAGAAAATAAAAAATAACTGTTTTTGCCGAATTCAGAAACCAAAAATATATATGCATGTCAAATTTTATTAATATTGACGGAATAGTTTCAGAAATATTACGTTATAAATACACACACATCCACGCACGCACACACACATCCATACGGACATTTTCTAAAAACACTTGATTTGAACTTCTAACACACCAAAAAGTATTTTCTAGAAGTTTTAACGAAAATCAAAATTTTACAATTACAAAGCTTCCTGTAGGAGGAAGCAAAAATCGCGCGGCCCGGAAGGGGGCCTCCGAGCCTTCGGTGGCTTGGATTATATATAATATTAACCATTAATTTGTTAATAAAAAATTACCTGACCACTTTTGTGCATTCCACCCTCGAAATTCGGGTTCAGGAGGCAAAAATACATAGAAAAAACCTTGGTGATCTACTGGCCCTTCAAGACCGACGAAAAGTGCTCATCGCCTAGACTAAATAAGCAGGGATCCCTGGTATTTCTGCATCGATGCGGGGATTACTGGCAAACAAGAGAAGATTGTTGGTTGCTTAGCAGCAGTAACAAAGGCTATATGTCAGCTAGTACATAAGAAGGTAGAGATCTTCAAGATCTACCGATCTTGGAATTCTTGAGGGATGTAATTAAATTGCTGGCAGATGTTCACAGAGATGAGTCAATTTTTTGGCGTAGCCTAATAATTGCAAACGTGAATTTGTTTCTGAAAGACACTTTAATCGAAACAAAATTTTAGGTATAAGATAAGCTTGAAGAACACATCAAATCAGCTAAAGCGCTACAAGCACCCGCAAAGTATCTGAGAAAGCCTAATCCGAACACCAACAAGGAATCAAAAAACTCCAAAAGCTCGTACCGACGTCAGAACAAGGAGAATTCGAAGACCTCGGGCGGGCAAGGCAACCGAAACTATTCAAAGAAATCTTACAAGTACGACGATCGCCAAAAGAACAGCAACAATCACCGGAACCAGGAGAACAGGAAGCCATACACGAAACGTCGCTCGATGATTCGGTAGATTGTATAGCTGAAACTCTAAAAGAATTTTTGAACGAATGGACAGAGATAACAACAGATTCGGTAGTCGTATCTTGGATCAATGGTTATAAGATCCCTTTTGATTCAAAACCGTTCTAACGCTCTATTCCAATGGAAAGAGATTGGACCAGTAAGGAAAGTGTAGATATTGATAATTTAATTACGGAATTGAAACAAAAAGGTGCAATTAAAAAATGTTAAAAATAAAATGATTAGTTTATTTTATATCTGATATGTTTATGGTGCCGAAAACAAACTACAAAATTAAACTAATTTTAAATCTTAAAAAATTAAATTAATTTATAGCAAAAACCCAATTTAAGCTTGAATATGGTAGAACGGTAACAAAACTTATGTCACGCGCATGTTTTATGGGCTCGATTGACTTGAAAGATGCTTACTATCTTATCCCTATTAGCGAAAATCATAGAAAATATTTAATATTTAAATTCCAAGAACAGCCTTGCAAATATTTAGTCCTTTCATTCAGGTTGAGCGTAACGCCTTATGTTTTCACAAAGACTTTGAAGTCGATAATTTCTTATTTACGAAAACTTGGTATTTCCTTAGTTATATATCTTGATCATACATTGATAATTGCTGAGACTTACAATAAATATTTGAATAATCTAAAAAATATCTTTTTTAGAAAAGCTAGGTTTTGTTATAAATTGTCGTAAAAGTCAACTGATTTTAAGCAAAAAATGCCATTATTTAGGTTTCATAAATGTGCAAATCCATCGAAAACTGGATACTTCAGGGAGTCTTAGTGAACAAATTTTAAAATTGAGGGCACACCTACCAGACCAACCTTTTTAGGTTCCTTAGGCCACTCAGAACCCGAAAAACATTGGGTTCCCAAGATTAAAAATACCTATTTTTTTGCCGGGCAGTTTAAATGCTCTTATGGAGAATTTAAACGCGCCTAAAAGTCGTAGGGCGAGAAGCATAATATACATAATAATTATTATCAAAAACATACGTAAAAATATATAACAAAAGTATAGAGATGTAGCAACTAATTTTTTGCAAACAAACTGCGAACATTAACATCGTTAAGCACCACTCATACTCAGATCGTACCACAGCTAAACCTCAGCTCTCTCATAAAAAACCATCCACCACTTACTCCTCTCGAAAAATACAGAATAAGTGCATTTTGATATAATAATAAACTAAATATAACTGTATAAAATTAAAAAAAAATATAACAATTTAACTAAATCGCAACTTAACTTAATGAGCTAGTATCTAAATTGCGCATGTGGCGATTACTATAGCTAACGTAGTTTTGTTTTAGCGCTCGTAAATAATCGTATAAACACTGTTTAAATAAATTAAGTGTCGGGCTTAAGTGGACAGTACGTCCACCTACAGATGGAGCGTAGGTAAACGTCAATCGCAGCGAAAAGCCGACATGTTTCTCCGCGCTGATCGTCTCAGCTCCTCCCAAGTTTTAGGAAAAAGATCAGCGAGGTATGCTGGTCGTTAAATAGTAAATATTTTGTATAATGCTACACGTAAGTAATATTTTCTCCTCAGATCAAGGGAAAGCCAGCCAAGCTTCCTGCAGGATGACTCTGTGATACCCCACTTTTTTTTAGCCACTTGCGCTCGGTTTTCCCCACCATTAAAAACTATACCGAATCAGAGAGCGCACTTGATCGTTCCCCCTCCATTGGGCCTTCAGCCAACGAACACATAAAAGGGGGACGATCAGGGCGCTCGGGCATTTTCAGTTCCCGACCGAGCAACCGACTAAGTCTGGTGGCAGCAGCCTCGAACACGGCCTCTCGAGCTGGACGGCTCTTAGCCGCGACTACGGACATCGTCTGGCAACAGCAGTCCCGGACGCGAAGTCTCGAGCTGGACATCGTAAGCCCTGGTTACGAATCCTCCCTCTCCTTTTCTTCTTGCTCAGCAGTACATATTTATATCTGAATAAATATAATTTTTACTTTTAAGTTGAAAAAAAGCGTTCTTCCTTCCTTCGCATAACCTACTCCTATCTAAACAGTCCTTTAGAACTTTGGGAACTCTTTACCAAGTCCGGGCTCTCTCAATAGGAGCGAGCGCTCGCTCCTATTGAGAGAGCGCGGCGGCGTTCCAAGCCGAGAAGAACTCTCTGGTCGAGCTAAGCCTCCCGGAGTCGCGCATGAGCGTCGCTATCCCAGACATATCTGGTGGTTGACTTCTCGGTTGAGCTTCGGCTTCCGAGGAGCAATACCGGATTACCTCGCGGCCTTCTGGTGGCTCGGCCCCGGAAAACCGCGCTCAACCATCTGGGCATCTTTCCAAGGGCCGCGCTATCCCCTATAGCCGAGAGGGCTTTTCGCTCACAGCTCATTCGGCTTTGATGTTCCGAGCCGACAAGGCCTCTGTGGACGAGCTAGTCTCCTGGAGATGTTGCTCCAAAACCTCGAGATCTGTAGGAAGCATTCCCGAATCGAAAAACACGTTCTCGTAGCTGGGTCCCGGAGTTCGTTAGCTAAACTTTTCCCGCACCGAATCAGAGAGTCTAAAACCCATTCTGATATCATCTAGAGCATCATCCTTGTGAAGTTTATAGATAAATCAAAAAGCTGAGATACACAAGCGTTGGAGTTTAGTTACGAGATACTCGGGCATGTCTTGAAACGCCAAGCACGTATAATCAAAATGCGTCAGAATTAGTGCATTTACGAGTTGCTCTTTTAACTTAGACGAAAAATTGTTACCATTAAAACGAAGTCGATAAAGCACATGGACCTGCATATAAATTTGTAACACATGCTCATTCCATGTAAGGGTTTTAGAAAAAGTTACGCCTAGATTTTTAGCCGAGTTAACAATTGGGATATCGACTCCGTCAACGACTATTGGACGCATTTGGCTGATATCAATGCGCATGTGGTATTACATAGAGCCTACTCGGTCAAGTAACTTGAAACTAAATAGTTGCCTATTTTCTATTGGAGCAACTGCATCATTAAGTATTATAGTTCCAGCTCAGCCTCTGAGCAGTGTGGGTGACAGCACGTTACTGACGAGTAAAATTCCATAAACTCATTTTTATCGAAAAGATGTAAGGGCAACTTTGGTTTTACGGCAATTAGTCCATTTTTGCGTAAAGCATCCCAATAGGCATCACGATCAGAACAGCACTTAATTAAAAAGGTATCACGAGCTTTCCTAATATCAAATTTAAGTCGCTTACGAAGTTCTCGGTGTATTGTTGAGGTAGTACATCAACAATACATATATTGTTGAAGTATTACCAGTGCATTTTGCTCGCTTTCGTAGGGCGGCGCTTAAGCTTACGAGAAGTGAACGGAGCATAAACATCAAGCAAATTGGTTGCTATATTTTGGAACTTCTCGAGCAAATTGTCGATTTGCTCAGGCATTTCTTTTTCGAGCTTAGTTTCGATAGTTCAGACTGTAGAGTCGCGGAGAAGAGGGCTGGAGAAAACTTACGAAAATCAGGCGAGATGAGCGTGATCTCTTTCTTACGAGCTACACTGAGTAAATAATCGTTTATTGTATAACCATGTCCATTGATAAATGGTGCCTCTGATTTTTCTAAAGTGAAAATTTTATCAGCAGAATCCGTAATAAAAACGTCAAGCCATGTATCCGACTTTTCAAGATGGTGCGTCGCTCCATAGGGGACACGGTGCATAGAATGCTCGCTAATAAAGTAACGAATTTTTATAGCATAATAACTAGTATCCAGCAAATTAGCGTTGAAATCGACTGTAATCGCCTGTCAGGACTATATTGCTGAACAGGTGTGCTGATGTCTGGAGGGAGTGGAAAAATTTAGACAGGAAGCGAACCTTATAAGTTTACGATAAATGATGCCTAGCAAAAGCTTTTGAGAATATTCAATACTGAGAAATAGGTATTCTGTTTCATTGATATTATTAATTGATGAAGCTTCGACTATTTTGAAAAGAATACCCTCAGGTAAATAACAGGCAACCCCACCACCTTGTACATACCGTTTTTCCGTTTGACAGTCGCTTTCAGGTACTCTAGCTGAGAGTAATCCACGATCGTTACGTAAAATAATATATCCTTTAATATTATGAGTGGAGAGTAAACCAAGACTCGGTTATTGCTAATATATAAATTTTTTTAATTGCAAGAAGAGATTCAATTTTAAAGATGTGCGCTTTAACAGAGTTTGCATTTATGTGCTCAATACGCAGAAACTGCGGGGTAAAACAGTAGCCGAATGTGAGGTTTACAATTGTTGGAGCTACTGCTAGGGCTCGGGGATTGTCAAATCTTGCGTTCAAGATCAGCTAAACGCAAATGCATGAAAAACACTATGCACAAAAGACGAGGTCACTTTGTGGATCGCAATCTGAGCGCCCTCAGCATTTTGAAAAAGGTCGGAAAGTTTAAAATTCCCAAAAGACCGTTTATTTCACAGAACTTTACGGACGCAGAGTTCTAATACCGTAAGGAGCGGTTCGGTTATAGTGCCTATAGAATATTCGCAGGAACTCGGTATTCCCACGACCTTCAGTTCTGGTTTGAGATTGGAGCTCTGCGCTAGTCGTCCCTTTAACTGGGCTACCTTACCGCGCAATTGTTCATTTTCAGCGTAAAGCGATTGAATAGCTTTTCCCTGTTCCTCTACTTTACTCAAAATTGTATCAACACGAGTCGTTAACGCGCTCGTGGCATTGTTGCTTTCATTGACCGAACAAAAAACCTGAGAAAGTTTATCGTCAAATGATAAATGTAACCGGTTTGAAGGAAGCCACATATTTGGCAGTTAAGTAGGTGGCGTCTCGTCAATGAAGGTCGAATAACCAGCGTCCGAACAGGAAGGGTCGTTCGGCCCGTGCGAAATTACAGTACTATTGCTGCTCTTATCAAGGTCGATGATATCTAGAATCGAGTCAGTCTCGAGATATCTATCGTTATCAAAGAAAGTCGCTCTAGTATTACTGCTGCCAATAATCTTGTCTTTCCAAGCCTCGGCACGCGATAAAAGATGGTCACGAGTTCTGATGCAGGCACGATTTTGAACTCTTAGCTTGTGTAAATCTGACTAAACACCCCTCGTGGAAATTTAATCCGCAAACGTTGCATGTGTACTCGATCTAAAAACTGACAAAGAATTAAGATAATAAGCGTATATCTTGTAACAAAAACTGACAAAGAAAACTCTAAGTTCTTAGATTGGCAACCTCAGAACTTCCAAACAACTGGGATTCCGTCTCTACCAGAGTGCGTTAATTTTAGAGTACAGTATTTGTTATTATTTTTTATCAACATGAAGATTTTGAAACGAAAGATTAATCTCATGGTTGATAAGTAAACATAAATTGAAATACAAACAATCCTATTAAATATTATACATTTTATTATTATACATCATTTGTAAGTAATATTTGTCGTTGCACTTAACGCGCATTAGTTGTAATAGCTTTCTTTTATACATTATACATCAAATCAAGAAGCTTTTCTCGGTGTTTATTAATAATAAAAAAAATTAATGTGACCGTATGAGAATTCCATTTCTGAATAGTCCGATTCTGAGTTTTAATATAAAAATTAATTTTTTTCTCTAATCTTAATCTTGTATGCCGCTCGTATTATATAATGTCTTGACAGAGGCTTTTACACGTGCATAAAAGGTATATACAAATGGCTGTAACTAGATTATAATGTACAATAAATCGTTGCACATTTTACATTTCATACAATGTCAGCGTTTGACGTTTAAAATGATTAAAATGAAAGAAAATGTAAAGAAAATGCGCATAACTACTTCAGCGAGAAAAGGTTAAAATTTATATTATATAATATATTATCATTTATGTATATATAATATATCCCAATACACCGGGTCGATATCACAGCTACTGATCGTGTCTCGAGAAAAATACAAGAAATTCACATTCAAATATTGGTTAATCTAAACGAAAGGAATATTATTGTTTCTTAGGAGTAGAGAACGGAAAGGGGAAGTACTTATTATATGCAACATTCTATTTATCTTATTATATGCAAAATTATAATGCATACGACTGATTGCGCAAGAACAATATAGCAATAATTCATTATGCACTTTATGTGAACAAAAAAAAAATAAAAAAGAAAAAACAAAGCACATGTCTTCTCACTAATTTCATCGTAAAACGCATTGTTTAAAGTTAGGAATCACTTGCGACACTACGTACAAGTTGCGTGTTCGTCGTAAGTGTAAATCGTTTGTCTCTCGTTACATTATCTCGATATACAGTTACGTAGGAAACTCCCGTTTCTGCGACGCACTATAGTTTTCTCTCTCTCTCTCTCTCTCTCTCTCTCTCTCTCTCTCTCACTCTCTCTCTCTCTCTCTCTCTCTCTCTCTCTCTC
>QLSS01000154.1:250440-267536 GCA_024372645.1 Trichomalopsis sarcophagae | reverse complement strand
CTCTCTCTCTCTCTCTCTCTCTCTCTCTCTCTCTCTCTCTCTCTGGATCAGCACTTATCCGGAGAATCACTCAGTTCCGCGCCACTCCGCAAATCATAATGTTGGGCAGGGCACCGCGACGCCGTCGCCAGGCTCCCAATGACTGCGCGTGGGCCTGCAGGGTTCGACACCAGCGTTTCGTCCTGGCGCCGTCTTCAGCCTGAAAAGTTGGCGTTCATCGAATCAAGGATATTGCATTGTACGAAAGTACGAGCAATTGACATGATCATCGATACGGTACCTTAAAGATGAACGTCTCCTTGGAGGACAACTCTTGAATCTCAAAGTAATCCTCGAGGTCCGTCTCACAGCACACGATACACTTATCGAGATAGAGTGGTTCCTGAAATGATCACGAATTCACGTAGATTTGAAATAGAGGTGAAATAAAAACTATGGTAATTAAATGTATAGTATACAGAACTAAATGTAGTAAAGAAATTCACTCACTCTTAATAACGAGTACCGTCCCAATTTTTCCTTGACAAGAAGTAGAGTGGCATCTTTGATGCCTATTTGCCTCGGAAAGAGAGAGTCGTCGGAGAAATCAAGGAATTCTTTGTTCGGCTGTAATCATTGTTTTGTCGACAAGATGATTAATAAAAGAAACGAAATTAAATATGGAAATGCGTCGGAAAAAAATGCGTTCGATTTGATGTACCTTGCCGTTGGTGACCAACATCGCAGTGACGGGAGCGAGTTTGACGGTTCTTCCTCGTCTCCAATTGTTGTCGGTCGGTTGGGCGACTAAAAGTCGACCCTCCAACACAAACCTCGAATCCTCGTGTGCCCACTCGAGTACTTCCACAGCCATCTGCAAGATGTTTAAGAACGTAGAGTATGACCCACATTTCGTGCGTGTAAAATTTCAAAATAATAGCAAAAACAACGGACCTTTCGTAACTTAATGTTAACCATATCTTGCTCGCCGGTCGATCTTCTACCATTCTGTATAATCGAAATTCGCCGCCAGAGTTTCGTCGACGTGATATCTTTGGCCTCCTGTTAGAGACACGTTGACAAGTGTTAGTAACAAGCCAGTCAACTTGCCTGAATGGTCAATGGGCCGATAGCAGTTATATGTATACTTACAGCGTTCATATGCTCCAAATGCAACTCTATATTCGTCTGCGCTTGTTTGAGTCTTTTCTTCAGTTCTTGCATCTCCGGCCTTCCCGAGGGCGTCGCTTTTAAGAGACGCGCCAGAAGAAGCGGATACTTCGTGACCCTCTGTACCGGAACCTATGCAGCAAGAATAGCGTTGAGTTATTCCTGATGTTCATTTCGAATCGAGCGACTTATCGTATAGATATTACGGGAAATGCAGAACATACCATCAGAAAAGAATTGAGATTCATTCTACGCAGAACGGTGTTCTCCATCTGCGAGACTTTGAGGAATATCCTCAGCAGTTCCTTTTCCTTTTCGAGATTCTGCAGTAGGAGACTCGCGCCTCCCTGCCGAGTACAGTAGCTTTCGAAAGCGTGCAGCATTCTCTCGGCCTCGAGGAAGATCTTTCCCAGATCAACCGTTACCAGATCCTCGTCGCCAGATTCCTGCTTGTAAATGAACGATTTCAAATGTTGTTTGACGACCCATCAAGAGGGAAATTTTTATTCATTCAAGAACCAAAATCGTCCGAATCGGAACAAGCGCAGGAAGCGGAACAATTTACACTTTCAAGAAAAAAGCAAAGAATAAAAATGAAAGAAGTATATCAGTCAACCATAATCACCTGAGCGATGTCAACTGCATCCTTGAGTTTTTCGGCGAGTATCTGATTGTGCTCGAGCAGCTCCTCTACGTTGAGGAAGATAGCGGAGAGCTGTTCCTGGGTGAGTAAGCCAGCCCTGAGCATCGGCCGATGAAACTCGTCGAGGATGATCTGCAGATCGCGGCCGTACTTTTGCTCCGTCTCGACTATTTCCGTGATGATCTCCTTGCGCTCGGAGCGTTTTTTGCCGCACTTCCGACACACCAGCGGCGAATACACCAAGCAGCCACTGCAGACACGGGCGAAAAGAAAG
Source organism: Trichomalopsis sarcophagae (assembly GCA_024372645.1). Taxonomy (NCBI): domain Eukaryota; kingdom Metazoa; phylum Arthropoda; class Insecta; order Hymenoptera; family Pteromalidae; genus Trichomalopsis; species Trichomalopsis sarcophagae. Next base: position 265,470 of record QLSS01000154.1, on the reverse strand, counting down.
AAAATCAGCACGAGTTGGCATGTTTGTGGATTTTAGCGCGCGCTTTGTGCGTATACTTTATCGGTAAGGTCGATCGTTGGCTTCTACCTCTACCGCGCGGTAAGTAACAAATAGTTTTTGCGACCGCAGCGCACGTCTACCGCACGATCGAACGCGCTGATATTGCATGAAGCGCGAAATTTATGGGATTAATACGCTCGGGGATGTAGGAATCTTATGCTAATCTGCTTCTTTAGCCGCATCGGGTATGAATGTGAAACTCTTGCTGGCGGATTCTGTATTTCGCGTGAAAGTTGCGATAACTTCTGTCTACACGACGTTATCGTATGGTCTTTTGCTGCCGAGTTGCGTCGTATGTTTATTATTAACGAAACGATTATATTCGGCCAGTCATTATTGCCAAGCATTCCGCGGCCAATGAAGAGACAATTTGAATCGCTAATTTTCTTGCGGAGGAACTCAAGGAATTCCTCCAATAAAAGAGGTTCGCGGATCAGCGAATATAGTGCATCAAACCGCCATTAGCATCGGGAGAAAGAGCCTCGTCGTGGCTAGCGAGAGGAAGAAGTCGAGGACATAAAAGAAGGAACAAAATCCTTGAAAATAGCGTGCGATAACAGCTTTCGCCTCGCTCTACACGCGCGCACATACACGCGCACACACGTGCGCATACATGCGCTCGTTCTCGCGGGAATTGATAGTGAGTGAAAGTTCGAGCAGAATACCATCAGCGCATTGCCAGAGGGACGTGTCTGGCCACTTGTCGCGTGCACGCATTTTGCCTACTGAATCGGAAATCAGATCCATGAGTGCACTGGGACATGCCTTTCTACGCCACACGCGGACACGTAAAAGCTCCGGGCGATCCGCCGCTGAAAATGGCTCTCGTAACGCGAGGTCCGACGCGCGGATAATGAGAGAAGCCGGGAATAATCGCGAGATCTATCCGAGCGATTGATCGATATCGGCCTCGGAGAAAATCGCTAGCGCTCCGCTTCGCTGGGCTTTGGCTTCTGATAGCGCTGCTGCGCCTTTTCTCTCTCGTCTGCGCTCGCGAGAGTCTTATGGTTCGATACAGGGCAGATTTTAACGGCGTTGCAAGTCGTCGCAAGTATCGGCGACGATTGATGTTGAGATTAGTCTTGGTTGTACAACGTATAGTCGCCAGATTGAAAACCGTGTTCTCTGTTATGACAATCTGATAGTAGAGCTTTCCGTAAAAAAGCACGAACGTAATTTCTTCAGTTGATAATCGGTAGGGGTTAATCGTTATTAGAGTTTATTAGCGCTGATATTTTTGCAGTAGCGCTATAGTTGCCTATAATCTTATCTTTTTGACCGCTGATTTGATCTCTTTCGATTTTGATAAAGAAGGAACTGCTCGCGAATGAAAAATGATAGTACAATCTTTTACCATGTCGCAGATGCAATGGTTCACTAAAATTCACGCAGTTCCCATGAAACTCTGAAACGAAATTCAAAGCTCTCCCGCTACCGGGATCACCATTCCCTTTCGCGCTCTTTCCCTCCTCTTGCGGATTGCCCTAGAGAGGCAGCGGTTCATTACGCAATGGCCCGAGGCCAAATGCGCTCGAAGTATGTCGACGATTATTCCACTTGCATTAGAGAAAAGCCGCACTTGCAGCGGCAGCCGTGTACGGCCACACGGCTGATAAATCGGCGCTACTGCTTCTCCACTATCTCTCTTTTGACGCCCGCAAGCGCGCATTAATTGCGGTGAAAATCAAGGGAGCGCGCGAGATCGCCTGGCGATAATATCCTCGACGGGATCTGATGTGAGAACCTTGCGAGTCGAATTTCCGAGGTTTTTTCTACATCTGCTTTATTGCAGCTACTGCGGTTCTTTGTTTTGCTTCGGCGTCGGTTAGACCGAGAAACAGCGTGTACCGTAAGAGCGCATAAACACTGTGCAGGAAAAGCAACATTCACTATCGGAGATATTTTCAGAAAAAGACTACTGCCTCGAAGCTCGCGTTGTCTGGTTTTGCGTCCTCATTTGCATACATCCCGAGCAGCAGTCACTCGCCGACGAAAAAGGAACGAGGCAAGCTCTCCGCGCCGGGAGTACAAAGTGCCCTTAATTTGCGGTTACTTAGCGCTCGATAATCATCAACAGCGATTTCTCTTACGGGTATTACGCGCCCTCGTGCAGTCTGCCCAGCGTCTGCCGAGATGCGGTAGTCGCGCGAAAATACCAACTCGATCCACTGATGCAGGATGAGTAAAACAATCGAAGCGCGAGTAAGGACGCATAAGAAACGAGTTTGGACTTGATGGATTTTCTAATTTATGAGGCGATAAAGACACTAACTCGCGACACGTTGCGGATAAGGAGAATTTGCCGCCGACCGGCAAAATCAACGTTTCGATCTCTTTGCGGCCCATGATCTATTCCTGCATCAACTAATTTCCATACGAGGATATCCTGAAAGCCTATTAGATCAGGATTTGATTTTCCATTAAAAAGTACCATCACCAAGTCACTTTCCCATCTAATCCGCGTCGCCCGCGAGGAAAAAAATGCGTTTTAAGAACAAGCCGGTGGAGCTTCAAGTCACGAGAAACGCCTTCGAGTGAGAAAGCCCATTTAATGAACCGTGTTCCATTGTCGAAGAGACGCCCGTCGACTAGAGCGAAACAATGGACAGTAATTGATCACCTGTCGATTATGAGAGGCAGATCGATGCGCTGCTCGCAGTCCTCGCAGTGCTTGATGTCGCTGGGCTTGTGGGGAGGGCAGACGGCGCCGGGCGACGTTATGGCACCGTTGCCGGCAGAGCCGTTGACACCGGCGCCGACAGCACCGTGGGCGACGCCGCTGCCGGTGCTCGCGGCGTTTCCGGCACGCCAGCGCCTGCCGATTCCGCCGCCTCGGCCGCTGCTCGCCTGACTGCTCTCCGAGCCCACGCCGCTGTCCGTGCGCTCGATGTCCACCGTGCGGGTCTGGAAACAAAGTTATCGTTATTGATGCAGCGCTGCATCTAGAGAATATTAATAACGCGATATCGAGCACGCGCGAGTAATTATAGACTCGCGGAATGAAAAAGGATCTCCCTTGTGCGCGTACTACCTTGAGAGCTTCCGGCGAGTTAGCTAGGATGATGTTGCACTCCTCGCTGCTGTCGGACACGTTCGATATCTGCGAGCTCTTGGAGCTCAGATCTCCCAGGCTCGTCTCCTTCTGCTCGTAGAGGGCCTCGAGGTCGCGTTCCGGGTCCTCCTCTTCCTCTTCCTCCTCTTCCTCCTCCTCTTCCTCCTCGTCGACTTCCTCCTCTTGGTCGAGGGCGACGTTACCGACACGGGTGCGCTCCTTCGAGTCCATGATGAAGTTCAGAAGCTCGAACTTGCTGGACAGGTTGTCCTTGTGATCGGCAATGGAAGAGGTCGAGCTCTTCTTGAACGGCTGCTTGTCGGGGCTTTTCGAGATATATGAGCATTCGAGGTACTGGTTGGAGGGGGCGGTCAAGGGCTTGTAGTATCCGTCCAGCGGTGTGACGATGCTGCTGTTCAAGTCTGCGAAGAAAAGGACAAACATCGCGATCAGTTTTGAAATTGCGCTATAAAATCAAGCATCTATAATATTGTGTACCGCTGCGAAAACTTACCTCTGTATTCGTCCCCGAAGAATATCCTGCCCTTCAAGTAGTCCTCTGTTGGCGGCGGACTCAGTGGCAGCGGCGGCGGCTCGTCCGGGATCTCTTCGTAGATCGGCTCCTTGATCACCTCGTACGCATTCTCCTCGAGGAACATGTTCGTGGCGATGAGTTCGCCGTCCAGCGAGCTCGAGTTCAGACTGCAAGACGGCCTGAAGTATCCCGGCTCGGGCTCGGAGCTCTTGAGTAGGCTCTGCTTGAGAATCTTGAGTATGGCTTCGCCGCTGCTCTCGTCGAGGATCTCGCCGTTCTCGCGAGCCTTACGAAGAGAGTCCTCCAGCAGCTTCGATATCATCTCCTCCTTCGAGATATCTGAGGACTTGGGCGCGTCGACGATTTGCTTCCAGTTTGGCGAACTATCGGGCGACTCGTCGGTCTCCCTGAACTTTGGCCTCGGCCTGATCTCTATTGGCTTGCTTTGGGATTTCAACGTTTCGTTCGCGTTCACGTCCTGCTGCAATACCACTGGTGACAGGTGTTGCGGTGCTGGCACATCTTGTCGTTCGCCACCGATAACTATATTGGAACGGTAGTTGTCGAGGATCACGAGAGTTCGTTTCTGATCTCCGGAGGTTTGGTTGAGGATCGGAGGACTGTTGAGCACGTTGCTGTTCACCGAAATGACCGTTGGGTTACAGATGCTGTTCTCGCCGCCCACGCTTATGGTCACTTTGTTGTCTGAGTCTGAAGTGCTTTCGGTGGTGCTTCTGGGAGACTGCTGATCGCTATTGATGATGATCGACGTTCTCCGCGATCCCTTTAACGGCGTGCTCGATCCGACCTGTACAGAAAAATTTTTGCATTTATTTTTTTTCCAGAATCATACCTCATTTGATGAATGCGATTGAAGTACAAAATTCAATAATAACGATAGCTGCTACAGCACATACAAGTCATTTGTCTTCTGTGTAAAAAGACGAATCGAAATTCATCTCAGTACAGCTAATATCCTGTACGAGCTGTCTTACTGCGAAGCGAAATAAAAGCAAAACTAACTTTGTCGGAAAGAAAAAACAAACCTGAAGTCTGTGAACCATGATAGACGCCGGCGCCGATCTGGGGGTCACGGTTATCTTGCAGACGTTGTTCTGTTGCTGCTGCTGTGGACTGCTTTTTGCCTCGACAGGTAGCGGAGACCAGCTGGTCGGTCGCGTCCTCCTGTACTGCTCCTCTTCGGTGCTCGGCTGCCTGATCACGGCCGCCGGCGTTTCATTAATTATACTCTTCTTTTCGCTCCCCTGATCGTCCCTCACTTCCTTGCTCTCGCTCTCCTCCTCGATACGTGCACCCATCAGGCTTGACTCGATCATCTTTGATTCCCGCTTTGGAGCATTAATATTATAACCATATCAATATTTTCAAAAGTTATAGGAATGCGACATTTTAAAAAATGCTTTCAATTAATGAATACACGGTGAAACGTCTCGACTCAGCCTTCACGAGCATGTAGAATTTTTACATCGAATATCATGCAGGATATACTGAATATGAAAAATCGTATGGAAAGTAACAGAAAACTAAGTGTACAGACTTGTCCAACTTTGTTTTGACGCAATCTTTACGTACGTAGCTGCAGTATGTACATTTTATGCTAAGGCTGATAAAGTGCAATTGCGCCCTGATACATGAACAGTAAAACTATTTTAATTAGATCAAAATAATACTTCATTCACTCCCGCAGATAGCAAACCATGCAAAAGCTCAGTAGAAAGCTAATCGAATTAAACTCGGGCGCAAAATAAATTAATGTGTCTTGTCCATTTCGTGACCCCAGTAATTGAAACTAATTTCAAATTACTCCCAACTTCCTTATTGCTGATTGATATACTCATCCGAGAAAAATAGAAGAAAGACATACCTTCAGAGCCATCGTTCTCCTTGCCTCTTCGAAGCTCATCTTCCGTTTACCCTGTTCGGGTCCAGCTGCATTTATCACGGTCACGTCTTCATCCTTAGATCTTCGGCAGAGGCTCAGCCTCATCGTGTCGACAAAGTTGACGTCCGCCGCCGACATTAACGGCCTTGCAATTGATCGTTCGCTCTGACTCCGCGTCAGACACGTTGTGCCTGTTGTCGATATCTTTGGGACACTGACGGCTGTAATGAAAAGGTAATCTGATATTAATCGTGCATTTCGAAAATTGTGCTGTTTCGACTATAATGACAATGATATGTATAGAATCCATTAATAAGGTAATTTTTGCCCAGTATATCGTGAAAAATGAATTGTTAAGACTATAGTTATATTTTCACTATGTAAAATGATGATTTTGCCTATAAAATGAATGAAGCGCAGTCACTCCTACCAGCAAAGCATTCATTTATGCCGCAAATTTATCCTAACGTGCATGACCGTGCGATTAATATTCGAGAGGATTCTTAAGAAAGTCGTCTTGTATACGATAATAAGATCAATATGCGCGATTTAATCTGGCGGTATAAGTGAAAGGGATCTATATGTATGCATCGGTAATATAATGTACTGCGCTGTTGTGCTGCTGTCGATCGCTGGGATCGATAAATAATTCAGGAAGCGCGGAAAGGTGTACGGCTTCGCAAGAGTTCGTATACCATCAAGAGAAGGTTTTTCTTTAGAGTACATAAACTTGCTCAGAGAATATTCCACGTACATCGAACGCGCGTTGTTTGAATTACACGTCTATACATATGCAGCGCGTGAAAATGTTACTGCACTCGAGGTTCGAATCCGTGTCTCAGTTTTGCATATTTTTTTCATTCGGAAAAGCGCGATAATGCCCATTTGTTTGATCGGCGTAAAGAATCGGTTCTTCGTTTCATAGTCTAAGTATTTGCTGAGTAACTGTGAGCAGTTACTCGGAGACTTGAGAAACACAAAAGTCATCGGTGCACCGATTGCCACGTAAAATGACGTTTGATCAGTTTCATTATGTGTGGATGCAGTGGCAAAAATCCATCTGGTTTCAGACTCGGCATTTTCAATAGAAAGCGACTCTATCAATCATCGGAAAACTATACGCGCACGATAAAAACACGCCGGAGCTCAATATTGCAAAAAATGCATTATATCGGTTTACGCTACTGTCGCCAGCCATATTTTATCAAGGTTGTCGGTGCACAAACAACTATATTTGTTTTATTACTTTATTACGTCGTTAAATTTTAAAGTGAAAGCCGCGTGTACAAACTTAAGAATAGATAGTAACATATATCGCCCATATGCATAGGATTAACCTTGCTGTATTTATTAATTCATTCTACTTTCACTGCAGCATTTGTAAAAGCCTTCATTCCTTCAACCATAGAAACAAGATTACCACGCCATATCTTCCAAAAAAAACATCAAACCATATTTTATCTCTACAAAGAGTCATTTTAGATATACATCGAGATTGTCGATATCTGCATAATCATTAACGCATTTTCTTTTCAACCAAATGTAATTCGATACGTTGCGCGTTAACAAGTTGCAGCGTCAATATATAGTTACACCCTTCCCAAATACCGATACATCCATAGATTCGCCGCATCAAACACTATTTCAACAGGTTGGACAGCATAATTATACATTTGAAAATCATTTCAGCGGATGCGTCTATAAATAGATACACATACTTTGAAATCAGGGAAACCTGCATTTCCTTCGTGAAACGGCAATCAAACGAAATCAATTTTCTTCTCGACTCAGCAGAAAACAATCAATTCAAAACCCAGTGGTCCTCATATCCACACAAAAAAGTTTACCTGCATAAGGTAGCTATAGCGCAAGAAAGGCTCGGCATCGGCCACGAGTCACCGGGTTAGAAGCGGCGTTAATTGGAATTTCGGAGTCACTTCCTACGTGGGTATATAAGCTCGAAAGAGTCGGACACGATTGTCCCGGAGGGAGTGGGGTAGAGCTAGAGAGCCAGAGAGAGATAAAACACCGTTTTTCTCATAAGCGATGATGCGCTGCGACACTTTTTCTCCTCCGAGTGCGCGAGCGAGGCGAATCGGTCTCCGTTCCCATGAAGCACGCGATAATCTCGAGACGACTACGGCGGCCTGCTCCGTGAAATTATCCGCGGAAATAACGTGGAATTTAGTTCCTACACAAGCCGCTCATTTCCAGCGAGACAAGAAATAGACGGGGATGAGGCGGGGAATGGATGTGAGCGTGGAGAGTCGGGATTCCTGGTTTTAATTCGCGCGCGGCGCTGATGCTACCGATTTTTCTGAGATTTTCTCATTGTAAATGCCGGGGTTGCTCGCGAAGGCTCGTCCCGCTCGATGATGAATAGATGTAGCGTGTTTAAGGAGTTTTTTGCTTTTATTGAACACTTAAACTAAAAGGGGAATTCGAGCGGTAAGTAGTGTGATTTTTGCGAAATTGAGAGAAATTAGAGAGTGGAAAGTGCAGCGTTGGTATAGGAACATTTTGAGGATAGCGATAAGATAATATTTTGTTTGTCGAATATGCAAATATTAAAGCGTTCGATGCATCCACCTACGATTTTTCGAAACGGGAAATGTGAAATTGTAGAAACGCTCGAAAGTGGAAGGATCTTGTTTTTGGCAGGTAGTTGATTAAATCTCGACAGGTGTTGACGTATCGGCAAAACCTATTGCGCAGAAGACATTTTGCGACTGCTAATACACGCAAGTACGGGCATTTTAACTGCGAATACATTGAAGCTAACAGAGTTTGATTGCTCTCTCGCATACGAATTGAATTGCTAAATTTGGCTGAAAATGAGCGCAGAGAGTGAGGAAATAACATATAACAATGATTGGCCATTTTTTGCAACTTTAGTAGCTCGCGAGCCCGATATTACACGAATTATACCCGAAAGACTCCGAATAATAATGAACGCAATCAATTCAACATATAACAATGATTGGCCATTTTTTGCAACTTTAGTAGCTCGCGAGCCCGATATTACACGAATTATACCCGAAAGACTCCGAATAATAATGAACGCAATCAATTCGGATGACTTTTCTCTCTGTACATCTGGAACTATCGCAAGCTAGCAGCTTTAACGACCGCGACGCTCGACGCTATACGAGTGGAGGACAATACGACTCGCGACTATTTTTAGGTCACGCAAATATCTCGCAGTAGCATTCGCATCTTCGATCGCCCGAAGGCATTTCAAATAATTCCTCATCTCTTCAAAGTATACAAAGAGAGGAAAAAAGATCCAAGTCTCTGGTCGCCAATTAATCTTAGATGTATATACATCGATCTCTGAGCATTAATTGCCTCAGTGCGGCGGACCAACTCTCGAAAGTTTCTGGGTCATTGCTGCGCTCTTTCTTTTTATCCCTATAAAAAAAAGTCATGACCGGATGAAGTGAAGCCAAGAATGCGTGAATATAATTGGTTCATGTAGTGCGCATGCGTCAAAAGTATCGTTAAAATTTTTTGATTTGTTTTTGATTTCTGGAATTGATTCTAATATTAAAACTGTAATATAATACTATAATACATATCAAATTATAATTTGTATATTTATAATATTCTATTGTAAATATTATTATTGTTACAAAAAGAAACATGATGTGAACGATGACACGAACTGAGTCGAGACATAACCTTAAAATTTTAAAAGGAAGTTGGCAACGAAACCGTGGCAATTTTGAAATTTATATGAGCGCGAAATGTATCATATATTGTAAAGTTTCATATATTTCCGTGATAGAAAACAAATATTAAAATTTTCAACCAAGCATTTATATTTCATTCAATAAGCTAATGAATTAATAGTCTACCACAGTGCGCGCAGCGCACTGAGCCAAGTCTAGTATATATATAAAAGCCAGCTCTGTATAGAGTGAGTGCGCCGATGACGCAAAGCCGCGCGTTCCGAAAGCGATTATAGACCTTTGGCAGATGATCATAATAATGCGAGAGAGAAAGAGATGGCAGTCATTGAAACGCCCCAACGACGAAGCATCGTTAGGATTAATCACTGCGTTGTGAAAAGCCATTCTCAAATGTGTCCTTAAGTTTTCTTTCCGGCGCGTTATGCACTTTTCGTGGGTTAATGATACGACTATGGCACAGCGAGACGGATATGCACTCAATCAATCGACATGTCATTAGCGGACTTCGTTTTTCCTCTCGAAGATAACAAGCCGAGGATTTTTCTCGCACTGCACTGACACGAAACATCGGATTCTCGACTTCGCACCAATGCAGCGCTCGAACGTTGCGAAAGTTACTTTCAATCACGTTTCAAATTTAAATTCATATTGCAAGGCCGTAAAAGCAGAATTTCAAAAAGAAAAGTCAGGCTGGCTCGAGCACTGATCCCGCGGTACTTTTACATCCATACGCTCTTTATCTGCGGCGAAGATTTATTCAACGTAAATTTACTATTCAGGCAAGGAAAAAAAAATGCGCGCGGATCATTAAGCCATCAGGTGGTTAGTACTTCTTCGACAATGGGCTGGAAACTCGCCGTGATCTTGGCGTATAAAAATCAAAACCGTACGCATAATACACAGGCTGGATAGAAGAGGGCTGTACTTTCTACAGCACGGAAAACGAAAACTTTTTCTTGCCCGTTCGAGCTCGAGCGCAAAAGACGCGATGAAAGAATTCCTTCGCAGCGCCTAATGAACTCTTGATCACGTTTCAATATCGACGCTATAATGCAGAAATAAAAAAAAGAATCCGCCTTTTCCTTGAGTAGAGATAGAAAGACTGCAGCAGCAACAGCGCATTCGGATTCGCACGTGAAATCGTAATCGCCGCACATACATGTACATACACGTGCAGGTATGCGCTCTCCGGTTTCCTTGGATGGTAAATCGGTCAATGCTTCGGATCTGCGGTTTTCCTTCCGGCGGCGAGTGCAAGAAAGAGAGGAAACACCGGCTCGGATGTTGAGAGGAGTTTCGGATTCGCGGGAGAAGGGGAATATACATATTGCGATGCCGCACCACATCCTCCTTTTTGCGGCTGTACTTATGCGCGATCCAGAGTCTTCTCGATCTCAAAATCCGTAAACCTTATATCTAGGTACCAGCGGATGATGAATGTTGTAGTTTTTTCATCAGGATTTCGAGAGTCAATTGATCTGTATGCGAAACATCGTTACTTTAACTCGATATACTTTAATTAATTTAATATCAATCATCCACGACGACGTACGCGTATTAAATTTCTCGCAAAAGACACAGCTGGATCCGAGTCGGATTTCACGCAACATTGAACAGAGTGGCATCGGCATTCAGCAGAATAAACGAACTCGACGAGAATCGTAAACAATAACGGGCAAATATCCCAGCGTGCACAATCGCTATAACTGTATTAGCTTTACCCTCGCTTTTACGCTCTGCTTTCTCATTGTTACAAGTCCTCCTCTCGCGCGGCGTCTTCTTCTTCCCCGCGCTCATGAATTTTCATATGGGAATCGGCGGGCGCTCGCGACGAGAGACGGAAGAAAAAGTCGACGTGTGTATACTATGCGTGTATCTATTATAGTCCTACGCGAAAGAAGGGACGACGGTCTCGCGATTTACGCAATCAGCGTTGCAGCTCTCGCGCGCTCGGGTTTACCGTAAGTCATTTGCGTGCATTCCAGAAATTCTCGAGCACTACGCGCCGGCGCATGACTCTTTATACGTATATAAGCGCCTCTATACGAGCATGTCGTAGTACACTTGTATGTGTATCTCTCAAAGTGGCACAGCTCGCGACGCACTTTCAAATCTCCGAGAGAGGCAAGTTATTTGCGCTGCGCGTGAGTGCTGTGCGAGAGAGATAGGGAGAGGCCTGTGGAGAGCTGGCAGAAAGAGATATTGATGCGCCTTTGGGGAAAAATTGGAGATACGCCTTTTTCGTAGAACAATGCATCACGAGCATATCTCTGCTATGCATGCACGGCAAGTGATGATTCGCGAGAACCCGAGGTATCTCGTGGCAGCGGAAAGTTGTGACTCGAGATTTAGTTTAATCTCTGTAGTGTTATTTTTGTTCTCGAGTACACAAAAAAAAGGTTTCCACTATTGGTTATGGCAGTAAACATCACTTTGTATACACGACATAAGGTTATAAACGAAGCAGTCACGCCTTTCAGATGGAACAATAGTATAGGGAATCATCGTTGCTCAATTTGTTTTCATTCCTCACATTTTCAAACGAAACAATGGACGCGTATAACGATATTTTTCAAAATCGTTTCTAAAGAACAACTTACAACTTTTGGAAAATGCATTTTTAATTGCAACGTTCGTATAACTAACTTCGTCGTACACGAAATAATCGCTGCCAGTATAATTATTCCGTAGAAATGTAAGTAAATACATACAAAAAGACAATCAGGTTAAATTAGGCGGGAGAATCCTCGTGATATTTTGTACGAAATTTTTTGTCCCATATTCCTCGAGAAACAATGGCTTCGGAAGAAACGTAGGCGCGGATGTGCTATACGCAGCGAAATCACACAGCGAGCGAGAGAAAAACCGTTCGGGACGTGTCAATAAGGTGAAAGAAATCTCTCCATTTCATTAGGCGCTCTCGCGCTTATAATTGACAATGGAAAATAATGAGCCTGCGAACGTACGAGGAAGCGCCTCGGCGTGTGTTTCTTCGATCATTAAAAGCACGAGTGTCACTTTTACACGCGCGGAGAAACCATGCCTGCACGCATATTATAATATACAGTCGTATATTGTCAATAGCAGCCCGTCAGCTATTTCGCGATCCCCCGAGCACAGAGATTTCGAATTCAATGCGCCGCTTGGTATGTAAACGCGCGCGTGTTGTGCACAAAAACAAAAATAAAAGTTAAATTTATTTCGTAGGAAAGTTCTGTTGCTCCGGCGTACTGTCGATTTCGGCGAGGGAAATTTCGAGAGCACCAAGCAGAGCGGCACATCGTTACGGAGTAATTGCGACTCCGATGCGTTATTCAAATTAAGCGATCGCGATCGGCTTGAAAAGTTGTTGCTGGAATTTCTTCGAGAACGCGCTCGCAGTCGGTTTCTAACGGCGATCCGGCGATAATTAGCGAACAATAAGAGCGGATATTTTTCTTGGGGTATAAAAGAGCAGCGGACGAAACAGAAAAGTAGCGACTCGACGGGACAAAGAGGATGCGTGAATAAATAAGAACAATACACGGGTGAGCGAGAGAAAAATTCGCTGCATATGTAAAGGAGTGAAAACGCGATTGAACGTACAACGCGGCACGAAGAGCTGAAAATGGATAATTACATGGCGTTAAAATACCCGCGGAGAAAGAACCGTTTGATGATTTATGAAGTAGCCAAGGTAAATACGCATTGCAATTACTCGCGCTGAAAAATCACAATTAGCAACAGATGCATCTCGCGCGCGATGTTCAGAAAACGTCATCGCGATTTCACGTGCGGATTGTTACATTGCGAAAACGGTCGTGAAATCTCGAACATTCAGCGAACGAAAAACCATCGTAGAAAAGCGCTTGTCTGGGCTATATGACAGTAGCGTATGTGTATAAACGCGTCATAGGACACCCACGCATCTAAATTGGCAACTCGGCAACATCGCCGTCGAGTGCGTTTACACCGGAAGCCGCTACAGCGGAAACTATCAAGAGCTTCGCGACGACGACGACGCACGTGCGCGGCCTATGGTAATTGCGCGCGCGCGAAATGAAGCCAGGCAGCCGGCAGGTATGTAGCCGCACGGAAACGAAACTTGGAGAGAGAAACTCGCGCCGAGAGAGCACGGAAAATCGGATGTGCCTTGCCGCTGCGAGAATGTTTCTACGTTGATGAACACATTTTAATGATTAATTAAAATTTTCTTAAGTGAGTATACATGCTCCTTGGCGCTCTCAGTTCATTTTGGAGTCGAAAAAATGCCCGACAATTCATCTGAATAAATAGGACGAAGTTTTCTGCGCACGAGCTAACCCCGTTTTGATAAAACAGGATCTCCGCCGATATAAAGCGATTCCTTGCTTTACGAGAGAGGATAACGCAGCAATTTCGAAGTAACGAACAGCTAGCGTCGTTTGAAAGATCATACCTGGAAAGCGCGCGGATGAGGGAAAAGTTCCGATGCCATATGACCGTCTGCGCGCACGCGCTGAATAGAGCCATGAGAAACTTTCTATATAAATATTCCTAATGGCCTGTATAAACGCGGTGTACAGCAGTTGTTGCTCAGCATTTTATCGTCGCGCGTTTACTGCACCAGCGGTATAAACACAAAAGCTTCGAAACGTGCGAATTCTTACTTTTAAGATTGAACGTTTTTTCGGTCGTGCTATTAGCTCTGGAAGCGGAAACCACAATATTTCAGAGCCGAACATCCACTTACCCCGACAATAACGATCGCGATCTTTCAAGGCTCGATTTACGATATTTTCATTCCTAAACAGGCCGGCTGTCCACGACAAAGCAGCAGTGTCCGTTCCGGCCGATAAACATGCGCACTCGACGCAAAACGCAGTCCATAATTGAGTCGTTATAGCGCCACAAGACATCCAGTCGGAATCAGTTTCAGCAGTAGACTCCCCGATGATCGTCCCACTCGGAAAAAAATAGAGCCGCGCGCGCCCGCGACCAGCCGTAATGAGAGATTAGAAGGGGACGTGATATATCGAGCCGCAGACCTTGTACGACGTGCCTCGGAGAGGATAGCTGCTGCCATATAGAGGGAGAGTCGCGCCATTGTCTTGCCGTTGCCGAGACCTTTTCCCTCTCGCTCTGTCCCGTGGAGCGTCGATTGGTGCTTTTCCCACGCGCTCACTTTCCTCAGAGCTATTCGCCGACGTGTGTGCACAGTGCGCGCAGCCTACCGCGATATACGTATAATGGAGCCTCCTCCGGCTGATTGGCTGTAATATACGTGCACGCGATGTTTATGATTTTTCTCAAAACGAGTTTTCCACGTCGAGAGAGAAAGAAAGATGAAGTAATTTTGATCTGCTTTTCGGAGCGGCATGGCTGTCGATTATCGGGCAATTTGTAGCGACAAAAAACAGCGCTGCTCCTTTCGCGATACACACGACTAATCTGCCGGAGTGATCGACGGTCGAAGCCGTGCTGAGTCACGCGCGGTCACGAAACAAAACGAGCGACGAAAGCCCGCGCAGCCGTCATTAGAAATTGCGCAACAGCGAGGGCGCATCCCTATTCTCGCGCGAGCTAGCACGCCTTCGGGTACTTTATACACGTTACATGAAATATCCATCGCAGGGTACGGCAGTTTTCGCTGGTGGCTGCTGCAGCATACCGCTCGCTGCATCAGGCACACATACACGCGCAAGAGACGGGTTAATTCATGTGCGGCCGGGAGATTTATGCCGCGGTGTACGCGTAGGGAAACAGCGGCGGATTTCGTCCCCCTCTCTCTCTCTCTCTCTCTCTCTCTCTCTCTCTCTCTCTCTCTCTC
>QLSS01000154.1:189866-242904 GCA_024372645.1 Trichomalopsis sarcophagae | reverse complement strand
AGAGAGAGAGAGAGAGAGAGAGAGAGAGAGAGAGAGAGAGAGAGATAAGCTCAGATGGACTTGAGTCGAGACATTTAATTTATCATTTTTTACTTAATTGGCGCAAGCGTGTATACGCATCGTTGCGTATAAATTATTGCAGTGACTAATTTCGGATGTGCACTAGATTTTTAGCATTCAGCCTGATTTTAATATAGGTCTGCTGCTGCACCCATACCCATTACATATAAGGCTCTTCAAAAAGATGCTTGAAGAATTTCGTTTTCTCATAAATTTTAAACGCTTTCGGCGTCGTCGTATTTTTGCAAACTCGGCGAAAGTGATCATTGTTTTAAAGAAGTCAAAGTTATTTTTGGAAAACCATAAATATCGTGCGGGAGCATTTCTTCATTTCAGCGAGTTTGCTGGCGCAAGGCGAAATTCAATTTACGCTCGAGACAATGACTTTCATTATATTTGTTAGCATAATAACGCTTGTTTTTATGAATATTAAATTTTGTTTTGTCAATTACTCGAACTCGTAAAAATGATTCTCAAGAGAATGACATTATTTATCCCAAATTACGCCGCAATAAATAGCATGGTTGCATTAGAGTCAATTACTTTTTACGACTCCGGTACAGTTTTTTGCAGAACAGAGGAATCGGATTTCATTTGACTTCGGGCAATCGACTGTTGAATATAAGTTCTTGGTCTTTGTAGTCTTTAACTTACGGAAAGTTTGCCAGAGAGGAAGCGTTTGTCACGTAGCGAGTTTAAGGTGGACTTCTCCGAAATATTTTGACTTTCTCAACTTTTTCAATTGATTGTAGTATTCTCAAATTTTGCACTCATATTTTGATATGAGGAAAAGAAAGACATCTGAATTATATTGCAAAAAAACATTAAATAATGGGATTACTTGCAAAAGTCTCTTGCGCACAAGGTTTCGACTAAAGATAAAAATTGATGGTAAACAATTTTTTCTATGTCAAAAAATGCTCAAAAGCTTTTTTTAAATTTTGAAGTATTTAACTTTGTTCATTTTAGATTTATAATAACACCTTATGCGCAAGAGAATTTGCAAGTAACACCATTATTTAGTGTTACTTTTTGTAACATTTCATTAAACAATTCATGAAAATTGTTCAAAATTAGGTATCTATATCTTTTTTATATCAAAATATGAGTGCAAAATTTGAGAAAATATGACAATTAAATAAAAAAGTTAAAAGTTTTGGTATAACCTAACCTTAAAAATGGCAAACTGTATAGAAACTATCATAAAAGTCGCTTACCACTCGCTCGCTAATTATGACGGCGAATTTTGTACTGCATGTAACTTTTAGTTCGTCGACAGTGCGTACCATAGGCGTAAGTTATATAGACGCACTAGACATTATAGAAAGTCTCCGCAGGAGCAGCTATCGGCACTTCAATCAAGAAGATTTAAAAGTACAAATAAGCGAGCTCGAAATTAATGGCTCCGATGAGGCGGATGCAAGCAGGTGCAGGTGTCTTCGCGCGCGCACACAAACGGCGGAAGCGAGTAGCCTATACGCACACACACACACACACACACACACACACAGTGTAAGTGTACGAGAGGCTCCGGGAAAAATGGGTCGCCGGGTCTTCTCGGGCTGCTTTCGAGCGGTTTACGTACACTTTCACGAACTCGCGCGTCCACGTAAAACCGCTGCTGTTCGATCTGTGCTGCGATGCTGCCATGGTCGAGGAGAGGAAAACCAGCACATAAACTTCGAATGGTTTCTTAATGTCGCTGTGTGGATGAACGCACGTAATGCTATAGTGTTACCCTTGTATATTTAATTTAAGATTGTTTTGTCTTTGATTACTTTGCGTACGATTGACAGCATCAATTTTCACGTATGATCATTGATAACGATTTCATTTTTAAGGATATTTTTGAAGACGTTTTAAGCAACAAAATCTGAAAGATGATACTTAAAAAAACTGTTTATCAAACATAGATTATATCGAAGTATATACAATATGACTGATCTTCTACATCAAACAAAATATTCTAAGCAATAGAATGATTCATTTTATTAAGTTGCCCTTCTATTTTAAGTTAAAAAGTTTTTGAATGCAATTGTATTAGAGATACTTATGATAATAATAGTACTAATAAAGAATCGTTGCAACGAAAGTGCAAAATAATTTGTGCTATTGTGGTTTGCAAACACGAGCTGCAGTATAGGTATCACATAGTAGAAGAAGACTGATTTAGCGTTGGATGAAAAAAACTTTGATCAATCATAAGTTATGTTCGTTTAATACACGCTCGAGTGGTATCCAAATGCAAACAGAAGCACTTTACTGAAACAACGTCTAGTATGAAGTCAGTTGCTGCTTCGAATTACGCCTATCATTGCAATCGCGCTTCTCAACACCGGTAAAATTAACCGATCAAAATCTGAACCAATACAAATCCCACCTCTCCCAGATTTCCCACGCGAAAAATCCTTGCACCGTAACAAACTTCGATTCTGGCGGAAAACGAGCGAAATCCCATCGAGTTATAGCTCACACTCGCCGGTACAACCCACATCCTTCCCTTATCTCAGTCCAGTGATCTCTGCGCGTTCGAGTTAAGCTCGCTTCGCGCGGACGTTTCAAAACAATAAATCCCGTGCGCGCGCGGGGGGCCTACATATACACAATTTTTTCCTAACATCCTCCTTTCTAATCTAATCTCTTTCTCTGGCTATACAGCCCGTCCGCTGCGCCGTGGCATCGATATCGCGGGCAGGTGCATGCGAGCGAGCGTATAATAATACAAGCTGAGCCGCGGGGCGTGGCTCGCGAAATCCGATTTTAGATCTGCTCCGTGTATGTAGAGCTGGAGAGGATATTGTGCCGAGAGCATGCTGTACGATGACTGCGTGGGTTCGCACGTTTACGAGAGAGAACGAGAGAGAGAAAGAGAGAGAGGGAGAGAGAGAGAGAGAGAGAGAGAGAGAGAGAGAGCGAGAGAACCGGAACTCGTGGAAAAATTCGGAGTTTATGTATTCGCGCCGCCGAGAGATTTCGCACTTCCGCGGTTTATTTTCAGACGATATTGATGCCGACGCGTTATGATACTTACTCGGAGGATATTTACTAACCTACTTGCATATTATAATACCACCGCGCGTCTTGCTACATATAATGTGTGCATTGGGTGAATCGTTGCGAAGAAGTTTGATTCGATTGCGTACACACAGGATTTCGCATTATTCCAGTGTTTTTTAAAAGTCCTCGTCTCAAAATAAAAACAAAATTTTTGCAAGTATTCATTTATCCCTTATCACACACGATTGTACCTCTGTAAATATAACGATTTCCATCCAAAATACAATCTTATCGGAATTTTTGAGCGTGAAATGTAGTAATTTATGCCGCATAACTCGATCCGTTGGTATCGCGATAAGCACGTGTACTGAATATTCAAGAATATTAGGAAATGCAAGCGTAAGAAACGACAAGACCGCCGCCGATTTGCATTTTGTAAACAGAGACTCAAACCGCGGAGCCGAAAAAAAACTTGTCCGTGCCTTGGTGCGTCAGCTTTTCGATTTCCTCCTTCAAACATAGAAAAACTGTAAACGCTATAACGCGATGTTTATTCAAGTGCGGCTTGGTTTTACGTTTTCCCCGTCTAATTGCATAATTGCGTCAATTTCGTTTCACAGCCAATTAAAGATATATAAGTTTAGGAGCCATCCGGCCAACTTAACATTTAAGCGGAAATGGCGAGCAGGTGCGTTGCACACGAGACATTGACTCTTTTGAAGTGAGTGTAATTTCTTTACTTTTCAAGTGTGAAAAGATGCGCTAAGATCTGGTGAAAACACTGACCCTATTTACAAACCGTTGCAGCACCAAATGCGAGTACCTATCAAAAAAATGTACTATCTACGTAAGATTGTCGGATGCCCACATAGAAGTAAGGGCAGCAGTTGATTCACCCATTTCAGAAACCTTATACCTTCCCAAATATCAGCCAAGCATACCCGAGCAAGAAACACCGAAAACGCAAAAAAAAGTATAACTGAGAGAAGAAAACCGAAGAACATTCACCGCGGTATTTAATCAATCTTCCCACACTTCCGTCATCTCGCGTAGTTCGACAGCAGCAGCGCAGCTGTACACATGTATACATATACATGTACACGACGGCTCGAAGCAGCCTCTCGTTACGGAACCGATCATTATGCCATCGCATTACGGCGAAGCAGCGGTGGTGGTGGCGTACAATTGCACTTTTATCGACTTTCCGCGTAATTAGCGGCTGCCGGCGTGCATTAGTTATATCTCGGGACGAGGACCCGTTAAAGCTGCCGATCGTTGGCCCGCGTATATCTCCGTTCCCGGCAATTATAACAATGTTGTCGTTACGCGATCAAGCTGGTTATGTTCTGTGTGTTACATATATAAGAGGGTTGCTGCGTATACCTAGACTTGTTTTACGTGTGAACTCCGTGAACTCGGGTTTCGTCAAGATGGAAAATTGTGTGAAAATTTTTAGATCTCTTTAAAGAGGAAAATTGACGTTTTTTATTTCTTTCGCTTTGTTTTGCGTTAAGTAAGGCATCGTTGTTCGGCCAAGAGACTGCGTAACGTAAATTAGAAGTAGTAACTATAAACTGTAACTTTTTATTAAATGTGCTGGTTTTTGGACTAGATTTTTTTAAACACGTAAATGACGATCATTCTGTCATTTTTAATTATATATACAAATTATGTTTTTAATTATGTCATTTTTTAAATAATGTACCACAGTGTAAAATGCGACGATCCGGTAATGTCATAGAATAAGTCTTCAATTTTGAAGATAAAATGAAAAGTATAGTGTGCAAACAGTTAGAAATCCAATCATCGTTAAAAATTAATGACATTGTACGGTATAACCCATCGGCCGACCATTTTCTAGAGTAATAGTTCAAGTTCACAGGGTCACATCGATATCAAACGCCATCGATCCTCTGAATGCATACGTACACATATTATGCAGAACAAGTCGCGAGTCTCACGATCGGCCAGTTCGCGGAAAATAACGTGTCCGCGACCTTTGCGCGCAGATTATGAAGAGACCTCTGGCGCACTAACTGTACTTTTACGCCCGCCATTGTCGTGTCGTCCCTTTCTACACTGACCCGCGCCGCAGATCGCTAAACAATAACGATTCCCAAGATCATAACGAACGATGCCATTACGTACGCGCGGCTGCATGTAAGCGCTTTCGAAACTCGGCGGCTATTCGTTGGTGTACGTGGGTGCGCTCGTAATTGCCGTGCCCCGCGGAATCGTAAGTGGAGCAAGCCGTGGATACCACATGCAGAAGCATGAATCTCACCCGCGCGGTATGTATCTGAAAATACATCGGTAAATATAATAAGTGATGCCCGCGTGAATTAATAACACTTATCGTCGTCGATTCCGCAAAAACAAATCAATCTGACTTGTTCGCGTCGGATCGGTAAATCGATACCGCGCTATATCCTCGCGCTCGATCCAACAAAGCACTCAATCAACTGCGCGTAAAAATTTCACCGCTCGCGCGCGTATCGTCTTACCGACGCGCATTAAGCCAATCTCTCGGGTAAATCCATCGATTTTCGCCAGATCACTTTCTCGAGAGCCGCGTAGGTATACATCGGTTTGTAAGAAAAAAGTCGATATCTAGCATTGGCGAAAATAAGGGAAGAAAGTCGTCAAGAAGAAACGCGAGCGGAACATGCGCGCGCGATGTAATCGCTCGGTATATCGCCGGCCACGATTAGCTTTTCCGCGCCGACCTTTGCACTCGTTTGCAGCGAGGCATCGACTTATAAACTTAAATGCGTGGTTGGGAGGAGTGCCGAGCTCTGTCATTATGCGCCGACCCGGCTCTAAACGATGGGTAATCTCGCGTTGCGCGTATGCATTCGAAGGGAACATCGAACGCCTGTAAAAAATTGATTGCGAATGTCGGAAAAACAGTCGCTTTTTGTTGGCGATGCCGCACTGGCTCTCCGTGATCAAAAACTATGATTTTTTCCAGTGTGTCAACAGAACGCCTGATTGATCCCATAAATCGGTTGCTCGTATTCTTTTACGACTCGCGGTTTTCTCTGCTTTGAAGAGCGGTATTTTCATCGACAACCGTGGAGAGCCAGGGATTCACTTAAACAATCAGAAGTGAAACGCCGTTACGTTTTAGAGGATCATTGTGCCGTTCGGCGCGTTGCGCAATCGCCGCCGTAGATGTAAGCGCATAGCATCTCTTTTGTACCGGAGCATCTGTTAATTAGAGGGAGAATCGATTCGATGTGGGAGTTCGGCGGTTTTCACAGCTGCGCAGCTACTCACGCTTATTCCCGATCTGGAAAAGAAGCGGCATTATACAATCTAATGACGAAACTCTGCCGCGTTTTTTGTCTCGGTAGTGGATATACGTCCACAACCGCGATCGATTTTCAGCTACTGCTGATCCTCTGACAAATCGATTCGCCAAGTTTTGTAAATGATACATTTTTCCTCGGTTCGTCTCGATATTATGCTAATTCATACACCGATCTGCTTTCAAAAAAAAAGTTGCTTTAGAAAGTCATACTTTGATATGCAGTTCGTTATTACTATATTTATTTATGATTCCGCGCGCAGTACTTTCTTGCGATTTCAAGTGAGTGCGTAGCACGGTTTCTTCTATAAATATTTAAGCGTTTTTATTTCTGATAAAAATCAAAATTTACAACCTTTCTAGTTTCATAAGTGCGAGCCTTTCTTCCGTGTGAACTCTTCCTTTTTTTCGCCACCGGCTGACTTCGCCGCTCGCATTTTCTAATAATCACACGTCCACCGAGATCGGTCTACTGGAATTATGATAATTTCGATGCTAGAAATTCCAGTGCACAAACACACGTACATGATTTCACGATGTTCCATTGGTTTTACTATCGCCTCACACGCTTTTCTTTGAGCGGCATACGAACTTGACACTGCACTTATGGTACACATAAAGACGTGAGCGACGTTGACTCATCAGAGCTACGAAACCGTAATTTCGACAAACAAAGCGGGGAAAAAAGCAAATTAGGCTATATCGAGAGGAGAAAAACAAAAAAAAACCGTGCGATGAAAAAAAGTGTGTCAACGCTCATTGAAATTTTGTGTCATTTTTGACGTATATGTAAGTCCGTAATTATCGCTTTTTCATAGCGACCTCGCCGAGATCAAAGTCTATAGACCAAATAAAGCGATTATTAAGTGGAAGCTTTATGATTGATCACTGTTTAATGTTTATCCATCGGCCATCTCGTTATTCGTTGCCCTGTATCCACGATGAGTCCACGTTCGGCTACCCTATTTCCCCTATAATCACCAACTGCACGTGAAATTTTAATGTCCCCTTCGGAGATTCATCGCCGCCAAAAACGGAACACTCAATTTTCACTCCATTGAGAAGTCGGGAAAGCACACGGAAAGGAAGGCGCCGGTGTATCGAGCAAAAATAAGGCTCTCGAGTTTGCGCGCGACTTTCTAAAAGTCGGATCGCCGGCGCTAGCTAAGGCTACTCGCGAGCTGTGTCATAATCACTGGTTCGCTCTACGACAGCGTAATCGCGACGCCGCCGCCGGTTTCCACGCTCCGCGTCCTTTCTCATTCTCAAAGCGCGTCCTTCGCGAATCGCTTTGGGTTTCACGGTTTTCTGTTACTGCTACTGGAACTAGTTCTCTCTCTCTCTCTCTCTCTCTCTCTCTCTCTCTCTCTCTCTCTCACTCTATTTCCCTTTTGCGCGAATAATACACGCGCTAGCCGCTACCATTTAAGTGCCGTTCCTCGTCCTTATAAATAGATTTTTACGTAGACTGCACTTCTATTGATAATCGATTTCGCATTGCCGATTTTGTAGTCGTCGCTGAAGGTTTGAGCTCAATTTCGACGAACGATTAGATATAATTATGTCTGTTCGGTAACATCGATCCGTGTGTCGTTTGATCTGAATAACGTAATGTCGTCTCGGTAGCACAATGCGTCTGATTAGCATTTTCAGTTTAACGAATTACAAGTGTATTAATGACATAACTGTTGGCGTGGAAAGAGCGATGCTATGGGGATAGGTGCATGATCTGGCTTTAAAAATTCAAATTGTCGCATGAATTATTCCACAGAGACGCTCGGCACTGACTCTTCGAAAAAATTACTTTCTAACTAAGAAGTTGGCACTCGAAGAACAGGATCTATTACAATAATATATTAGTCGTCCATGTCATCATTTTTTATCGCCTAACATTATCTTTCAAAGTCGCATTAGAATTCATTATACGCAGAATGCACGAATAACTCTAGCGCTCTTTCCTTTTTTCAGTTGCGAGGCAAGGATCATCCATACCGCGTGCACCGCCAAGTTACTATAGCTGAAGTACAGTAATACTCCGTCTCTTTTTTGCTCGATTTGATTGAGCGACGGTTAAGTTTGTCGTAAACGCGCTCCCCTTTTACCAACAAACCAGTATTTCGAGACTCTTAGTCCGCATATTTCTGCACGATTTTTTACGTAATAATAATATTCCAACCGCGTAAAGAAAAAACGAGTTTTATTGTGTACACATACACAAAACTGGCGTGGAATCGCTTTTTTCGTTTCTATTTTTTCGGAGAGTCCAAGGGTCGCGTAATGCGGCGTTTCGTCAGAATATCGTAATCGAGGAGTCGAAAAGGCGAAGGCGGTTCGAGATTTTGGTGTAGTACAGCCGCTATTCACGCCCCTCCGTGTTCTTGTCTATTTATTATAAATGTAACGCGCGCGCGTTGCGAAACGTGTATAATGATAGGTACTTTCGTGCGAGTATTGGAACTTTTTTGTTCGAGCTTCCCGACGATCGCTTTTTCTTGTATACACATCAGTGCAGGAAAGCATGATGTTTTCAAACAATTTAAAGTGGGTTGTTATTTGCTTGCACGGATTATCGCGATCCGTCGCTATTATATAGTTATAGTTATAGTTTTTGACTTCAAGTAGTAAGGCGCTTATGTAACGAACTGTGGGATCTTAAAAAACTACTGGTCTTGCCTTGTACTGTGCCAGCTCAACATGCGTGCAGAGTCGATGATATCGCTGCGTTATTCGAGTCACATTTCCTTTCTAGATAACCGTGCGTATGCGCTTAAGAACTTACGTGATAATTTTAATGACTATATTTCAAGCGATTTCAGGAAAGTATCGGAGCAATAAGCCATTGATGACTGAATATACGGAATAACTTGATTTAACGATCAGAGATTAGTTTGGGCCCGCGAGCGTTTTCATTTTTACAAAATAGATCCTGAGAACGTTCATTCTGGTGTTCTACATGGTACATTTTTAGGGAACTGAATGACTTAAATTGGTGCAGAAGGTATTGATCACTGCGATAGTATCTTGCCATCATAATTTACTTTACCATTTGTTCCGTCAAACGGACTTTCGAATCGAGTCGATACAAATCCTTATATGCATAGAGGAAGACGATTAAAATGCAAGGCTGTAATTACCTTGGGCGGCGTGGGCGACGGCGAGGTGGGGCCCTGTTGGAGGTGGTACCTCTTGGGCCCGAGCATGTTGGGCGCTGCTAGACTAGCCGGCCCTACGGCCACGCTCGTCATTGTCATTTCCTGCCTGGCGAACAGCGGCCTCGTCTCCTGCTGCCTCCTGCACCAGCTGCTGCTGTTCTTGCCCCAAAGCTGACAGGTCCGCTCTCCTCCTGCTGCTACTCGCGCAGCTCAACATTCTCGCCGCGCGATCTGCAACAGACAATGAGAGAGTGTTATACAGAGTACCTATACATAAAAGAGACGCCCGTCGTTCATCCACATAAGCAATTCAATCGCGCGCAAACCATTTAAAATTTCTGCGCACACCCGCCGAGAGAAATTATGAATTTCGCCTCCGCAAAAATAAGCCGAGACGATTTGCGCAATACAGCGAGCCGGCGCCGCGATCGCGTTACATCACTTGACAATGCCTCTCCGCGTCTTTCTCTGGCGCAATACTCGCTTTTCGCTCTATCTCGCTCGATTTTCATCCTTGCAAAACGTTGCAGAGTAGCATCGGGCTATAATTGAAAACTTGCAAGTTGATTGTCAATCGAAAATTACAGCCGCGCCGCTCGCTCCGTCTCTCTGTTTCCCTGATGCTGCTGCACAATCAACCCACGAGCGCGAGAAATGAGTTATCGCTGCAGCGAGCTGCATTACCGAGACGAGAGCAACTTAATGAATCGCGAGGGATGGCAATTTATTTCGCGTCGCCGAGGTAGGAAATAATGCGCCAACGCCGAAGTGCGCGTGCGTTTTGAGATATTCAGGACTTTCACCTTCTTGATACGTTCGCGAGAGAGAATGACGAAGAAGGAAGTTGAACGTAAAGGCCTTTTATGCAGGTTCCGCGTTGCTGATTGTTTCGGGCTGCCCGATCTTCGCAGATATTAGACAGGCGCCTGTGTACGCTTTCGGCGCAGCGGAATTGAATGTTGCGCGTGTACAGACGCGGCGCAGTAGTTGCTCGTCAAAGCACAAACGGCATCGTTATTGGCGTTAGCGAGGATCTTGACCTTCGGAGGAAAGCAGCCTAGCTGGTGCACGCGCGCGCTCGCGCACGGAAGAACAAACGAGTTCGCAGCAGATGCTTCCGAGAGATTATCAGATAATAATTTCTCGGGAGATCGGCTCCGGCGATACGGCGAATAGCAGCAGCGACGCAAGAAAGGCCTTAGGCGGAAAGAATGACGATCCGAATCGAGAGAGGATTGCTGCCGAGGAAAAAGAATCGAAGCTGTAATTGTGGTTTTAGATGCGGACACGAGAGCTAGACGCTGACCCGATAACGGTTATTTCAGCCAAGCGAACGATTTATCGAGCCCCGGATTACGCGCAAAGACGAGGACGACTTGTCGCGGTGCTACCACCTGATGCGGTCTACGTATGCCCGTCGAGTTGACGAGTTCGAAAGCCATACGTACGTGAGCGCACTTCATTGCTACGAGCGCGCTCGCGAATTATGCGTGCGAGAGGTTCAATCTGCTCGCGTTCGATCATGCGAGAAAATCGCGCTTTTCCGCTCGATTCCTCGTGATGAGTTTATGGATGCGCGCGTATTACGTGAACAAGCGGCTATAAGCAAATCGTGGATTTTCCCCTTATTTCAAAGTATGTTAAGTTGCAGTTTTTTAATATTCCCTCGATATATCACAAGGGAATATTAAAAAGAAGTTACAAGTCTCGGCGTATAGTTTACGTGGTTTTCCAGCTCTCCGGTTTGTCTTTGCACGTATGTTTAAAAAGTCGAAGAACGTTAAAATTTGCATTTAAATAAACCAGACGAAGCGGTGACCTTATAAATATCGCATGAAATCGAATACAACCCACTCGCATGCTCAGTGCTAGAATTAAGGTCCCATCGAGTTCGAAATATTCACGATGACTAATGCGACACAGCCTGATAATCCCACCCAAAAACTAAAAATCTGGACCATAACTGTGAAGTCGGCGCCTACTGCGCAGTTGACAATACTGTACGCATCAGCTGCGCATCCGTTTCGGCGTGAACACACTCACATGAGGCGGTTTTCACTTCCTCGAGCGAAGAATAATAAAAATAAAAGCGCGAGTTAATGCGAGCGAATGTAAAATCTAAGGAGCCGTATAACCTATTTAAGACGTCATCCGAGAGCAGCGGCAGCCGAAACGACTCGGCGGAAACAAACCCATCATTAAATCGAATGAAGAAAAGAGAAAAAATTCTCATCGCTCCCACACTATAATGTGTACAATATAATAAAGGAGAGGCGATGAGTCGCGTGGGTTCCGACGGAATTGGGGTAACGAGAAGAGACTCACTCGCGCTCGGTCAAAAGGAGGTTACAGGATTCTCAGGAGGGCACACTCTTCTCCCGCGGCGCGCTCGAGCTCAGCTACCGATTCCACGCATGTGTATACATATCCGAAAGTACTTTCGCTCCGTCGTACCTTTCCACGCCTTTGCCGCGAGCCTCGGATTAACTGTAACGCATATAATATTTCTCTAATTTCGTCGTAACACGCGGATGGACGCACGGCGCTTTGGGTTATTTGTACCGAATGTTTGTCATAACGCGCATTACAACAATCGGAGAAAGAGCACCGCCACTTTCAATGGCTCTGCTTTTCTTTATCGTCCGTAACGAATGCGGAAGGTGAAGCGCGCCTCGGTCGTGTCAATAATTCATTACGATGCGTATATTGTTTGAGCTATTTGACTCGCTCGACGCACATGTAGCTCGACGCGCGTGTACGGTTATGTATCGCGAGGCATTAAAATTTAGCGAACAACGATACTGCTGCCGAGTTGCGCAATATCTGCCGGGATATGCATTCCATTATAAACGGGCCGATCTTAAAAATATTACGGCTTCTAACGCGCCCGTGTGTAACGATCTGCCAGTAAACACCCAGCTTTTCGCGTTTTACACGAAAATTGGAGCCGCTCCAGAGAATACATAAGGAGTTACGCGCCGCGGACAAATTCGTGAAAGCTGCGCGCAGCGAATAAAAACTCGTCGGTCTGGTCTAGGCGTTTTTTCGCTGATTTATGATATTGGCCGCATTTTCTCGCGAATAACTGAATTCGTTCTGCTGGAAAAACCGTCGCGAACCTTTCGATCTCTCGGATTGCTCTCAGACCAAAATCGTTTCGTTTTTTTCCCAGACTGTAAAAAGTCAGTCGCGCAGTGTTTACAATCGAAAGTTAACAACCTGCGCGCGTAGTGGTGAATCTTCAGCATTATGTGGCAGATCTGAATGATATGAGAATGCGGCCGCATATAGTAGCTGCGCGAGACAATCGTGAAAGTGTACGGCACTTCCTCCCTTCGATTGTCTCTCTCCCTCTCTCTCTCTCTCTCTCTCTCTCTCTCTCTCTCTCTTTCTCTCTCTCTCTATCTCTCTCTCGCGCGCATGCAGCGTAGAAAGTAAACGATTCGAATCCACCCATGTCTCCACGCGGTTACCTTCCTTTTTCTCGCTTTTATATGCGCCTACGCGCGAGCACTTTCTTCGGCTTTTACGTACGAATTTACTACGCGACTCCCCTTTAATTAAAAGTCGTGCGCGCGAAAATCAAGCGAAGTAGGTTTATAGACGTGGGTAAAATAAGTTACGAAATATTGTTATAATGCGTTTTTGTGACGCAGAAGAAGGCGTTTGATAAGTAGATTGTTTCCGGGACTAGTCAGGCGCGCGGTCGTCGATATCGGTTATGTATATATATAATCCGAAATGCCTAAGCGGCGTGATTAATGCCCCTTTGCTGTATTGACTTTCGTTACGTTTTCACCTTTTGTTTCACTCTTCGGATCCCGGATCCAGATCTACAATGACCAAAGCTGAGTGGAGATTGGGATCGTAATCAACTTTTTACCACTGCGATCCGGTCGCCTATGGCTCGTGTTATTAATCGACCGGGCGCGTATTTACTTACACGCGGGCTTTGCCGTAATTGCAAAACTGTCAACCCCGCAATAACAAATTGAATCACAACAAAGACGGCCATGTGTACCAGCCTATTACGCGACTCATACATATGCGATAATGGCGCAGAGCGCCAAAAAGAAAAACTCTTATAATATCATCGCAGTCCATTTCTTTATTTAAAATTAAATTTTTCATTATAGTACAGCCGGGCGCGATTTGAAAGTCAAGCGGCGCTCGCTATTGAAGCACAGGTACACGCGCACACACAGTCGCGATTTGTACAACAGTCATAATCGCGCCTCGGAGGACGAGCGAACACGCGTAATTTGCATCATCATTGTTTTGCGAACAATAACAAGCGGCGCCGCTCGCATGCAAACATTCCTCATTAAACGGCTCGAAAAAGTTCCTGTCCCCGCCGCCACTTTCTCAATGCAAAGATCCAGGTGCTAAAGTTGAAAAGCCGCATAGAGACGTTCGTGCACCTATCATATTATACCTGCATCCATAGATTGCGCAATGCAGCCGAGCGAGAGAGGGACCCAGTAACCTTTTGTATTCGATCGCGCGCGGAGCAGCTTAATAATAGACACGTCGGCAAAACAAGTCACGCCAGCAGCCGGTACATATCGTCATGGACGCGCGCGACGAGTAAGTGTACGCGCATGACCGACATGACAATATGCGAGCTGCTCTGACACACTAATGCGCGAATGCCGTTAAGAAGTACGTGTTGCGACCGCGACCGCTGCAGTCATGATGTTATTCCAGCCGGTATACGGAATTTCCCATTCGGCCTTTTCTATTCTCGCCTTTCTTTTTTTTTTCTTCACGCGGCGTCGGCCTCTCCGTGCGCACTTTTCGAGGGCGTTGGCGCGAGGAGAGGTATTTTCGTCGAGTTCACGCGACACGGAGGTGTCTTCTTTGCTGTACAAGAAACGGCCAGAACCGGTAAGACAACAAACGAATCGATAACATTGTCCTTGGAGTCGATGTAAAAAATTGTTCGCTGTGGACTTTCAGCTCGTTTTTGCGCACGATATTTCGGAGAGCGGCAAAAAAATTTGTTCAACTCTGGCGTCGAAATTAGCTTTTCACGCATCTTTAGTTTCGCGAATTACGAGCGCTGCAGTCAGCTATTATAATGAATTCGTATAATAGCGCCGCGAAGCGCCGCATTTCGAAGGATCATTGGCTCTGCTTCCGCGTCGAAAGTTAGGAAATGGTTACTTACTACAATAATCACCGTAAATTACAAAACGCAGGTTTCTTCAGGCATCCACAAGTTAATTGCAGGATTGTGAAAATCTGCCATTTGACAAAAGCAGCGAATATAATATATTCAGCAGTCCGTGAAGCTAATATACGTAAGACAGAGCTATATAGCTGAGTCTGTTAAACTAACGCGAATCAAAAGTTTCATTTCATCCTCGGTACCGCGCACATCGCATAATACGAAAATAGACCGTCATTTGCTCTAATAAGCTGAAATTTCGACGAGCCAGAGCCTCTTATCTTGACTTATTAATCCTCCGAACGCGCAGCGCACAAAGCGCAGACTCTGAGCACACTCCTATTCTCAATCGGATTTCTCTCTATCGATTCGCCGTTTGCTTATACAGCAGACAGTGATATAAAATTGTACCATCTCCTCCCCGGCGTCGTATAAATGAAAGTAATGCTTCTCGAAATCCCGGTGAGCCAAGAAACAATGTGGCAAGGAGTTTATATTTGGGGCATCGTTGAAAAACGAGCCGTCGTCAAGAGAAAGGCGGTTCAAGGAATACAGCGCGCGCGTCGAAGAAAAACATCGCGTGCAGAGAGCACGCGATCGAGAAAGAGAAAGGAAAAACTACGCGCGAATATAACCGAGAGAGATTCGAGGAGAAGAAACGACGTAATGTATTTCTGGAGTCAAAGGGATCGGCATTGTTATGTCAATTTTAAGAAACCCTGCACGTACGTATACGAGGAAGCTCGGAGTCCAGATCCAGTTCGGTTGGATAAGCGCTTCGAACCCGTTCCCGTACTCGCCGTCAGTCAATAAATCATTCGCGGGTTATTTAACGCACACACTCCTCTTGACGACTTTATCAACGGGGAATTATGTAATTTGTGGGATCGTAAATTACGAAAATGCGCAGGTTCGTGTAATCATCCTTAGAGCGATGAAGATATTCGAGCTTTCAGGTTTTTCCGATGCAATATTCCGAACTCGGAATCGAAGTTCGCGAAAACGACGTAAAGAGACGCACATCGTCTGTGTGTGCATAATTGCAATAATCGCCGTGAATAAAGCTCGCGTTCGCAATCCTTTTTCCGGGCAATAAAAAAAGGAGAGGAAAATTCCCCGGGTGTAATGGGCATTGCGCGGAAGCCTCCGTGCAACGTGTTCATTTGCTTCCTCGAACAGAACAAGAAGAAGAAGAGGAGGAGGACGAGGAAGAGCAGGAAAGGGAAGAAGGACGGCGACGACGAGCAAAAAGCGCCGGAGAGATATCGCGTTGCTCGCGTCCGGGAGTATGAAATAAAACGAGCAGCGCGCAGCCGTGTCATATGCGAAGCGTAAAAGGCCGTCGTGTGTGTCGTCGGAGGCAGCGACCTGCAAATTGTACGAGGGAACTTTAATGCCGGCGGTAGCATCCCTGCTGCGCCGCGAGTGTGTTTTCTCGGATATAAGGGATGTAATGTGCGAGCAAGTATATTACTTTGTTTTTTTTTTCAAGGGTCCCGTGCACACGCGTGAGCTTTATTCCCACGTTTGGCGCGCGCGTTTGATTTAACACGGTGCACGCGCGCGAGACCTAATGCGGATTCGATTCGATTGGTCGCTAATGAAACGCGTGCGCGCGCCGAGTTTATTTCGACGGTATTGACGATCAGGGCGGAAAGAGTAATTAAAAGCTAGCTTTTACATAAGTTTTTCTTCTCCATGTTCCTCGATCGTCGCATTTAAAAGCGAAAGCATACAGTCTACGCATAGTTGAGTAACGCGGTGTACGCTAAAGTAGATTTCAATTTCGACACGCACTTATGCCTGAGGATCGAAATTCTATCAAGTCAGCTGCAACAACACACGTACGCGTAAATAAAAAAACGCTTCCATTCCTAAATCATTAAAAAGAAAACCTCACGCGCGCGACAATTCATCAGGTGGCTTTACTGTCACTCATAATTGTTTGCCGCAGTTGCATAAGCTGGCTCGTTATTTGTTCGAGCAGCTTGTACGCACTCGCTCGGGGAGAGAATTTCCATGCGCGAAACACGTCCAATTAATTTATTCAAAGAAAGCAGTCTGTGAGCCGTCCGCAAAGACACTTTACCGCGTGTTTCGAAAACAAACCACTTCCTTGCCTCTGCGTACGCGCGAACCCCGAGGGATTCGTCCTTTCCCTTTTTCCGGCTAGCAACGAGCGAACTTTCGCGAGTCCTGTCATCGAACGGCGCACGTTAATTGGCGTTCAATTAAAATTTAGCCTCTAATTCGGAGCGGGAAAAGAGTCCGAGCGTCCACACCGTCGACGGAAGAGCCAATTATAGGAGCTATTCTAATGGGAGAGAGAGCTTTTTTGAACCGCGTTTGTCGCTAGCGCACGTACTTTTTCGCGTGAGCAGTGTGGTGTTGACTTTTTGTAGCCGGTTTACGTAAGGAAAACTCTGTTGGTACAAAGAGCGCGCTTTTTCGCAAAATGAAATCACGATCTCTTCCTATACTTCCAGTAATGAAATTACGCCGTCGATAATCCCAGGGCATAATATTCTCTATATATAAAGTCATTACACGCGGACCTCGTAAAATGATCAGCGAAATGGAATCCTCAAATTTTCGCATGATCGTAGATAAGGAAAAGTTTTGAAATAGCGAAACGGGCCAGTTCTCGCAACGCCGGGCATATTCTAATGTTTGCCATACTGTTATAACGCATGCCTACCTCCATCCATATAGGCCCGCGTGCTCCTTCTGTTTTACAAACTCCGCTATTATTTCATCTTCTATTTACGACTGCGGATTATTAATGGGGCTCCGAGCTTCATCTGCGGCGCATAGCGAAACAGCTGTTAAACACTTAGAGAGAAGAGGATGCGAAGAGTCTTGCTGCCGTAAATCACGTAAGAGCACGGCTTGCGCTGGGTCCGTATGTATGTACGTATGCATGCAACGAGCGATTCCTCATCGGTCCGTCATCGGCGCAAAAAGAGCGACGCGCTCGAGTTCAGATATATGTGACTCATGACACGCGCCGCTGAGACGATTATGGAAAGTGCAGCTAACAGCGAGTGCAGCGTGTGTAGTATACACTTTTAGATGGTTTATAAAATTATGGGAAAGCTGATGCTCTCGGTTTGGAAATCATTTTCGAGTGACTCGTCTCTGACATTGCGCGCATCATCAGGCTCATATAACAGGCTGATTGGAAACTGTGCAGCTGCAAATGCTTTCGCTGAATGTCGATGTGTCTATAAATGCGGGTTTCACTGTGAACCCTCATTCTCGTTGCTGCTTAACGCGACGCTAAATTGTTAAATTTCAAGTACTTTCAAGGTTTGTAAGTTCAGCACGCTCGTTGAAATGAGCGCGCTCCTTGACGCAACTTTTTGCGTATCTCTTGTATCATCGAAAAAAATATCGATGCGTGTCACTGAAAAGGACACGTCCTGTTTCGCTTT
Organism: Trichomalopsis sarcophagae; assembly: GCA_024372645.1. Classification (NCBI taxonomy): domain Eukaryota; kingdom Metazoa; phylum Arthropoda; class Insecta; order Hymenoptera; family Pteromalidae; genus Trichomalopsis; species Trichomalopsis sarcophagae. Next base: position 224,781 of record QLSS01000154.1, on the reverse strand, counting down.
GCAATTGAAATGAGACGCGCTTTTTCAGAAACGATAAAAGCCGTTGAATCGCGGACTTTGTGCATAAAATCAAAACATGGAACTATCACATTGAGTCACATTTTTTGACTTTACGATGAAAAAATGCAAATTTCAATTATTATATCGAGTAAAAAAAGAGCGAAGACGACAAAATTTCCATTTTTACAGACAGTCCATCCGTCGCCACGTTATATAAATCCCTCGCCGCCTGCCGAGATAGGAACGATCAAAATATCTTCTACAACTCTCTCGTCGGCGAAAGAAGAGGCTCACGATCGTGCAATCGACCTTCGATCGATCTGCCCGATGGAACACAGGAATCGCTCGAAAATCACCGAACGGCGCTCGTTAATTACGCTGTATATGACGCATACAGGCTGCTTTTAGAAATCACGCCGAAAAATATCAGGTAATCCCGAATCATTTGCACTTGCCTAATAAGCAGTTGCTTATCTCGCCGTGTACACTTTCCCCGCGCGGAAGTGTAGATTATTCGCGCGCGAATTTCGGTGCGATTTCGGACACGCATTAAGGGTCGAGCGTATGATACACGTGCACGCGCGTATATATGCACATAGTGAACACGCGGAAGAGTGCGATGTATTCGTGAGTGGGTTAATCGAACGGCGCGGGCTGGAATTCGAGTGTTTGCTCTCCTATTGACACACTTTCGAGAGACAACCGACCGGCTTCTCGACTCGTATAGGTATACCTCGCGTATACGTGTGAACGGGCCGCGCGCATGTGTGCGCTCGGCTATGGGTTCCACGATCGGACCGGACTGCGGACGGGCATAGCTATGCTGACTGCTATAAGTATACTCGCTGCAGTGTGCTTTGTGTGCGTTTGCCTCGAGACTTCCTTGAGTTTTTTGAAATTTTCTCGCGCGTAGGTGTACAGCCAACGACAGCGTCGCGGTGTATGCTTATGTTTGTCTTGAGCAGACACTCGCCTGGAGAAATTTGGTAAACAATTGAAATATATGTTTAGCATTTCTACTCGAGCTAGTGATGACCGAGGTAGTCGAGCGTATAATGGACAAATCGAATTACCGGGTGTATACGTTCGCGGAATGAAAACGGTCGTTCTGAAAATTCTAATAACCGTCCCCGTGTGAATCGGAACCGTAAAATCGATGTGCGCGCGGCATTGAAACGAGTATCGGCCGGCGCTGTAAGTGGCCAATTACGCAGAAAAGTACCGCTCGCGTGACACTTAGAACAATCCTCCTTCCGCCGTGCGTATACACGGGATGATGCACGTACGACCAGGTCTCGATCTTTATATAGAAACACCGGACACCTCCGGCTGTAATACCGATACATCGGATATAATGTTATAGTCACCGCGCGTCAATGTTGTGAAAGAGCCATCAGCATCGACGAGTATCAAAATAATAAGCCACGCCGAGAACAGAAGAGAGAATGAGATGAGAGAGTAGTGAGGCGATCATCGTTCCATTTCTACCTGTACACGCTCAGCTTCGTCGACGCGCGCACCGTTAACCGATCGCGACTGCGCGGTCGTGCCGCGGCTGCAGTATAGTACATAGTGCCGGACTCGAGACTGTAATACTAATACCGTCGTCGCGCTGCGGTCGAAAATCAAGGCGCGGCCGGCCTTTACGGAGCCGACGTGTGTATACTTTCAAATCTCGACTTTTGCGCTTTTTTGGACTCCGGTGGCATTGATCGGCGAGTTATCAAGGGTGATTTCCTACTGGCTTTTGAGCTGACTTTCTCTGATTCTTATAATATATATGGTGTCTTTTCTGAAATTAAAAAATATCACAAGTTCTAACTGATCTTTTGGTGCAGACTTACGGGAGCGAGAGCATGAATTTAAATAACGAACAATTTAAAGTCTGAAATTAGATGTTATGTTATAGAAGATAAACACAATCTCCCCAACATGCAGATACGGGGCCACGAATGAATAGGCGATAAATCTCCATTCGGAACACGGTTTTCTATAACTCGATAATTTTATCAGACGTATTAGTCGATAATGCGCGCGTTAAACGCGCGGCTCGAGCAAACTAAGCAAGTAGCACGCACATACACACACATACGGACTAATGACTGTCCAATTTCCTGCGTACCGGCTAATTTCCTCGCTTTTCAAAATACGCGCGCGGCTTTCCACTCTGCACACCGAAGCTTTCACGTGTTGACCTAGGCCGCGAATAATCAGGTAGTCCTTCGAGACGCGACCCGTATCCATACATTTTTCGGCTATCTATCACGTGTATCAGCGGCTGATCTAGAAAGGGAATTCCCCGCAAGTTCAATGGCGCGCGGCCAACTGTAACGCCACGCAGGTGTCACGCGAGAGGTGGCGACCGCGACACAACAGCTGTGCGCGTTAGCCGTTTCTGCTGCTTCTCTCCTGGAAAAACGGTTTTACGATTCCGACTACACGGGAGGATGTAGCCTTCGGGTGCTACTGGCAGTTTTTTGCCGGAGCTTGGACGAAGCTGCCTGCCCCGGAGTGGATCGAGGGCTCGAGACTTGATGTTTGCTTTTAATATTGCATAGAGGCTCCTGATAAGCTGCAAAGAAACAAAGAGCTACACTCGACATGAAAATCATGCTGCTTTGTCAAGTTAATAAAGCTGAAACTATCTGATACAGACGCTATGTTTCTCCGAGAGAAATTGTCCCAGATTGCAGCGAGTGCCTTAAAAGCCAGGAGCGAAATGCAAATACCACCGAGATAATGCCAGAGGCGGCTGAATCGAGCTGAGAAAAAGGCGTTAATCGCCCGGACGTCTTCATTCGCAGTCCAATATCCTCGCTTGATTACGACTTTGAGAAAATGGCGAGCGAAATCTTCCCTCTCTCTCTCTCTCTCTCTCTCTCTCTCTCAGCGCCGTCTCCATTCGAGCTACCGCTACCGGTCTGACCTGGAAAAAGATACTCTGACGCAGCTGCCGCGACTTTTCCAAACGAGAAAAGTAATTGCGCAGCAACGACTTCTTTTCTCATTCTCGTCGCCACAGACAGAGCTAAACGTAGTCGTTCTATGGTCATGAGCGCCCCACATGCGGGTTTTTTTTCAGCTGCATAACTGTTACGGCTAATGAGTAATGCGGTAATAGTTTTCGCGATATAAGTGTGATTAAAAATGTATTCCGCGGAGCTGGCAGCGGATGAGTTCCCGGGCCTTTTTACGCCGTCGCGATAATGAGGAAGGCTTCCGGTTAGGAGATTTCCTAAGGGTTGGGCTGTGCTGAAGCGCATACCTTCGCTATATTCCATTAGCCAGAAAAACTGCTTTGATTGTTCAAAGAACTTTAATTGCGGACTTGCGCAAAATCAATTAAACGCCCAGGAATAATGTTTCAGTCGAGTTACGCGTTATCCTTCCAGCCAGATGTGAAAACTAGTTTTTTCTACGAAATCATAACACGTTTTCACTAGCTGAAAAAATACATTTGCTAAATCTTCCCCTCCTCTCGGAGAGCGTTTACATAATCCCCTCCGCGTATGGACTGTACAACCAAAATCCGATACAGCGCGAGGCGAAGAAAAATGCAAATCGAGAAAGCCGCGGCTATGTAGCCGCTTTGCACAAGTCCAGTAGCACCGTAAGGAGTACATCCACGCACACTCGCTTGCCGAACCCGCGCTGCGTGCACATCCGGTTACGAAAATCAGTTTGAATGAGGCTTTCGAAATCGAGCGCGATAGTCGGACGGACACCGCGAAGATCCCACGAACAATCGGGCCGCGATAACCTCGATCTGCCCGCCTTCCTTGATGCAGGAAGTCTCGAGTTTCGGCTCGAGAGTTTTTGGGCGAGGATGTTATAGCCTCGCCTGCTGCGATATCCTGCCCGTTTTATTTTCACTGCACGCTGCGGCCTTCCGAGAAGATCGACCAGTTAATTCGATTTCGCTGTGAAATTTTCAATTTTCGAAACGGCGCGCGACTTTTTGCGCCGAGACAAAAAGTGCGCAAACGTCGTGATTTTTTCGAAACGCGAGTGGGCTCGCTCGCGGTAAATCAGAAGTGATACCCTGTATCGAGCGGTCGATCGCGCAAAAAGCGTAGATGAGTATCGAGTTCGAAAGCATTAATTGAAAAGCCTGCAAGCTCGCGAGCAGGTGAAAGGCTAGTTATCGCGAGAGATGTAAAGTCATGATGTTTACTGTAAATCCGGCGAATCCGCGCAATCAACATCTCGATTTCTCATAACTCAAGCTAATCCTCATCGTGTCAACCTCTAGGACGGCCGTTTAAATAATTCCGCAACGTGGTGTGCGCGCATACAGGCTCGCAGGCATCTTATACTATACTATGCTAATGAAATGTCGCAAGGCCCGCAGGCAGCGCGCAGCAGACGGTAGCAAAATTTCCCTCCGCTCCGAACGCGCGAAAAACTTCGCCTCTCTTTTGCCACACTCATAAATCATCCCCGTATACGCATACGCGCGCGCGCTTATTAATTTTTACCGAGCCGCGCGGAAACGATCGCCTCCGCGCGGGCGAGCGACCGGTCGTAGGCGTACCTGCTTGCGCATTAAACCGTATGCTCTAATCCGGTTTATCTGTCGCTGCGGCTCGATTTATTTCAATTGGGATTATCGGTATATTTTATTTTTACTTTTAACTTTTGAGTATTATAAGTATACTCTTCGGTGGAGCACAAGAAATGTAATATTATTCGAAGTTTTCGAAGCAGTAGGCCGACCGAAAGCGGCAACCGAGCTCGACAAAAATGCATGTTACGTAGCACGCGGCGGCAATCCCGACAATCCTTGCAGAAGAGAATGGTCCCTCGCGGCGTGGATTGGGCCCCTCGTTAGTCGTCCGCCGCGCTGCATCTAAGACCGCAGAGAGCAAAGGGGAAAGGAGTAAGCGGGCCACGACGCCGGAGCCGCCTACAATGTAGGTAAACGGCTTTCCTTGCTTCATGAAAGTGGCCTCTCGCTCGCTCGGCGCTCGATCGCGCAGCCGTATATTACGCCTGCTCATAAACATCCTTCTTCTCTCCCCCACTCCGCGGGTTTCGCGATTTTCGCGATCGGATTCGATTTCGCGGTCGCTATCGTGAGCAGTTATTAAGAGAATCGCTCATGCTCAGTCCGGCGTTCGAGTCTCGCTGTTTAGCCGTTGCATTAGTGCAGAGCCGGCGCGGAGCAGGCGCAGGCTTTTCATTAGAGAACCGTAAAATCACACGCCGACGTGATCGGCATGCGTTACTTCATGCATTTTCTATTATTAAAATCGGCTCGTTGCATCAAACGTCGTCTCATTAGGCGCGATCGAGTGCGTAATTATCGACAACCAGCTGCATTACCGCTACAATTACAAATGCAAACAGGATCACGAGCCGTGTGAAAGCTAATTATTAGGTGCGAGTATATAACGATTGAAAATTCTCGTTTCATCCCCAATTCCCCAGCGCGGTGTAAACGCGCGGGCGCGCATTGTCATTGCGGGGAACAAGCGTGCACGGAATTCTCAGGCCGCGCCCGGCGCCGCAGCAGCGAATGATAAACGCTGCGCTGCAGTGATCTAATACAGCTGTGGGTATGCACATGTAGCAGCCGCAGCCGGTGAGCTCACTCTCGATTGAAACTGAGTGCATTGAAACATCGACGGCGGCGGCGGCGGCGGCGGTTGCAGCACAAGAGAGGCAGTTCAGCTCGAGAGACGACGGTGAAAGGAGACGATTTCCATCTTTCGGTGTAGGAGATTGCAGAGCTGCGAGTCGAGAGTCGATCATCTACAGTGACTCGTGTCCTTTTTTCGCGCAGCTGCAAGCTCTATCTATCTCTCTCGTGCACTCTCGTGTATTTTGCTCCTTTTCAAAATTACTTGATCGCGAGGCACATTTATCGATCCGTGAGGATTCCGTTGTGACTCGTTTTAACTTTCGTTGCATTACCTGACGATGGAACGCGGCGGATAAATTTACGCGGGGAGATAGTTTCCGGGGGTGGATACTTGGTTTCGTGAAATTTGAATTGGTACTCCCTTTAGCCGGCGTGAGTAATGTGACTCGACAATCTTCGACATTTTTACGATTATTTCGAATGGAAATTCGCAGCTGTGGCGCGCATTCCTCCATAGGAGCTAACTATCGATGCTCTTCGAACGATTTTATTATATTAGACTCATGGTATTTTGGCACACTTTTCAGGCAGGCAGCCTAATTTCAAATATTATGTTTTAACGACAGAATAATAATAGTGCTTGTTCCGTGAATTACACGCTGCTGGTTAAAACAATGCCTTATTATTCATTACACAAACATTTTTACGCGGCCATTAACCAGCTGAAATGGGCTGCTTCATTAACACGCGAAGACGCTTGAAAAAAATCGTAGTACGATGATTATTTAGCTTCTCATATAACGACTTGAAATGCCAATAAAGTTTCGATGTGCATATGCATTGAGAAGGCTCAAAACGAGTCAGAGCAATTAAGGGTTGTGTGACTTCCCGAAAAGTCGAGTTTCCCGTCCAAAACGCTCGAACAGCTTTTGAAAAATTCATTTATCTCAAATAATTCAAATGCAATCACCCTCAACTCATAACGCTATATGTACAACAGTAGCTATTAATATGTATGCAAAATCAATTCAACTTACTGTAAACTTTCTTTATTCTCTACTGAGAAAAAATAGCGTATAAAAGCTCCTAAAGTTACATAGGAAGTCCGATTCAATTAGGTCATAGTTTTAAGAAAGAGTTTCACGGCCACACACACACATACCTACACATAGTCAAATTCCATAAACAAAATAGCGATAATAGCCATAGGGAGTAGGGTCTCGAGCATGAGGCATACGACCGATCGAGTTAGTTCGAGTCTGGCTGCACAAGAGAGAGAGCACGAAATAAAAAAGGACTTATTAAATCTTATTTCATTGTGTTCTCTGTCTACACTTGCTTCCCATAAATCCAATAGTAGCTAGTTGCCAGTCGCCAATATCTTCAAAATTTCCATCGAAGACGATTTATATTCTGTTTTCTTATCTAGCACGCACTCAACCCTAATCTACCATCTTATTTTTGTTGTGTAACGACGTTTTTTCGCGCTCGTCCAGTTCAGTTTCGGATTCGCACGAGCATTGAAGCCTGCAAGCACCATTTAATATTTTAACAATTCTCTTTAACATACCCACGTATAAGTATGTATAATTACTAGCATGGGTATAGTGGCGCACTCGGTGGGTTTTCTCAATATTCGTACACGAATAGTAAGTTGCACGTCAAAGTGTATATGATCCTAAAAATTATAAAAACTGTCGAGCTGCTTGAGCTTCTCAAGTTTTTAGGCTCGACCATTCCAGTTCCTGAACAATTCGGGGACTCGACTCGAACTAGGCAACAAAATCCGGCTCAACTCGACTCGTGTTTTTCAGCAACTCGCACAACCCTACAAGCAATACGCCGTCAGCAAGCCAACGCCGTCGAGCCACGGTCGTCGAATTCGCGACAGCGCGGAATGCCCGAAGAATGTTATTTATGCAACATTCTTCGGCGATAATTCGCAGTGGAATTGACACCTCGCGGCTGTTAGTAAATGATCACTGGACCCGAGGTATGAGCCGATCGCGCACAGATACTCGTGCGGCGCGGGCGAGTGTGCACCTGTTTCTCTCTGCGCGCATGCAGAACCGACAACCCGATCCCTCCGCGCGTAGTTTGAAAAGCAGTTAGTTCTCTCGCTCACCCACCGACCCGATGATTGACAAATCGACAAATGTGATACGCTTTTTTCCTTCACGTCTCCTCCCGAGAAACTCGATCGCCGTACGACACGCAGCGCCAGTCTGGAAGGTGCGCTCGTGCTCGATGTCCAGCCGCCTCATTGCGAAAGCCTGTAAACTCGCTGCAGCTCGAGCAGGCAGCAATTAAAAATCGAGCTCTTGCGCGACTCTTACCACAGGCGCTGCTAAAAATACACAACGAGAAATTTCTCCAATACGCATATCTGCTCCCGCGCACTCATCGCTCTCCGGCGATCTTGTAATTACGGCGCTGCGTAAACATCCCCGCCTGATTAAACGCTCTCCTCGGCGATGATAAGACTTGCTACGGCGGAGAGAACAAAATAAAAAGCCCGCGCCGCTGTCAGCGCGCAATAAAAATATTTTCCGCGCGCGGCAGTAAAGTCGAATTTCCCCGCTCGACCGTTCAGCGCTGGACGCTTTTTGCGCTCGGAATATAATTTTCACCGTAGCTGCGCTACCGCTGAAAAAAGCTTCGCCACTCGAGAGTTGTGCACACACGTACGCAGGAAAGCGATCGGCTTGGAAAGGCAGCTCCGGAGACTGTTATACAGCGGCGGCGACTGCAAGTGGGTCACGCAATCGAGAAACCCGGCTCGAGTCTTCCTTTTCGCACGGCGATCACCCGCGCACACGCGCTGTCGCTGCCGCTGCTACTGCCCTTCCCTTCTTAGCTCTTTTGCACACTATATACTTCTTAACCTTTTAAACGGCCGAGAGTCGGAGTTACGCTTATGGCACGCGGCTTTGAACCTGCTGCGTATTTCAATAATTCTCGATTTCCTCTCAGAGCCCCATGTACTCGATTTCAGCCCGATGCTCTTCCGCGGCGACGAGCGTCAATTTTGATCTAGTTCCGAAAGCGCAGGATAAATTTCAACCGCTCTAGCGCTGCTTTCTTCGCGCACATTCTCAACGCGGCTATAAATAGCCTGGGTAACTACACACTGCTGTATCTTTGGAGAAAAAAGAAATATCAAAGTGTGCGGAATCGAAACGGCTTACATAACGCCGCGAGAGTAGAGCCGTTCAGCGGGGGGTCTTTATTAGTTCATAAATTAGAAACTGTTGGCCGAGAGAAAATCAAAGATAGTACATTACGTTTTTTTCTTTGCTGCAGCTCTCCGCAGTGGTTGGTGGAAGCGGCGTAAAAAATCCGCTCGTTAGAGCGCCGCGCGTACAACGTGCAGTTTCGAAAAGTCGTCCGCGGTTTACGCATGTGCGTAAAAGTATGTCTATAGGTTACGAACCCAATGAATATTGATGCGCGAACGCGCGCGGCGATGGACTTCCTGAATGTCAAAAACCGCGCCGTTGCCGCGGGCTCGCCCTAATTTGCGTGTCGCGGTGGAAGTCGTCTTTTTACCCTCGATTGCCGCAACGATTCGCCGCTCATAGCGAAAGGAAAACGCCGCGGCGTTGTGGGCACCGAGTTCCGAGGGCCTATAATAAAAGCTTCACTTTCTCTGAAGACAGGCGTCACAAAGGCCGCTAATCCTCGACGAGCGTTCGTTTTTCTTTGTCGCACGCGAGCGTGTATTACAGCGACTCTATCGCGTTACACATACGACCACTATAAGTCGGGTTCCGGTCTTGAAGGACGCGGACCCTTCACCGATTCCATCATCGCCTACTGCTCCGCTGTTCTTTCTCTCTCTCTCTCTCTCTCTCTCTCTCTCTCTCTCTCTCTCTCTCTCTCTCTCTTTCTTTCTCTCTTTCCTCGCGTCGCCCACTTCGAGGCGCGGCGGCGATCAACTGCTACGTCACACCGTGCCTTTCTCCTAATTTTTCGGCTCTCGCGGCGGCAGACTAATTCGTGACCCATTTTTTTGTGCGCGCTTTCGATTCTCCTTTACAGCTGCATTATCATTCTCATTGATAGGTTCTGCCTTTTTTTCTTTGTTTTCACTGACGCCCGTCTCGATTGGCGTACGTGTTTTTATTCGAGCTTCGAAAGTCTTTTGGCGAATCGTATACCAGTAGGAGCTGTACACTTTCTGCCATTGGCTCGTGAAACCGGGGAGCCATAAACCTCCTTTCCGAACAAACGCCGCTTCGCATGATTCGCGCGCGAAAAAATCGGTGCGTGCATTAACGCGCCGTCCGACCACAGCCGAACCTGTTTCTACTGGCCAGCGCATATTATCTTCGCGCGCATTTCCCGTGATCGGGCCTTTTAAATTCAAGTTATCGTCGCTCTTTCGGATTATGATAATAAGCTGAGGTAGCTTGTCTCTCGAAACTCGCATCCACACGTCGGCTGCAGTAGCCCCGACGGTTACGACGATCCAGCCCTGCACTTGATCCTACTGCTCCCTTTGAGTATCGCTGCGCGAGAATAATCGCATCGCAGCGTGGAAAAACCTCCAACGCCTATAGTCGGTAGATAGAGAGATAGAATATAGTCGATCGCCCGCGTTTCACGACCACCGGTCGATGATGTATCATCGATTATACTGCCAGAGCTAAGCCAACGTATATCACTGCTCGCACAATCCAGGAAGCCGACTCTCGCTCGCGTAGATAAAGCCCGGTGGCGCCGACGAAAAATCACGTCTCTCCGACGGCTGCACAAGGGCGGGGCTGTTTCTCCTGAATTCAACCCGTCGTCGCAGCAGATCGCTGTTCATTGTGAGCCAACTTTGACGGCCAATACAGAATATCGTGCGTTCCGTTCCAATAAACGGTGCCCCGCGATATGGATGATCGCTGCAGCGAGTCGAATCGCGGCCCAGTTCACATAGATGCAGCGAGAGGGAAGGGGAGCATTTTATCACCATTTTTAGCCGGTAGCTCGCGGTGCGGTGGCTTATTCTTCTTTTTTCGCGAGAGAGGCTGCGCTAGAAAGCCGCCGGGCGACTTTATCCACTAATAATTGTGCTGCTCTTATTGCTCAGAGTTAGTTTGCGTTTCTCTGATTGCGTACCAGAGACTGCGGGAGTGCGTTATTCCGCACGGCCTCATGGAAATGCGGCAGACCCAGATTAATTTCGTCTTCGCGGCCTTCGCTAATCGGCTTTTTCTCTTTACTCCGCGAAGCGAATGCAGAATTTTGTAGACTCTGCTCAGGATGGCTTCTAGTTTACGGAATACAGCATTAATTTTTCGCGTTTCGTAGGCCATCATTTTCCACGGTACGGTATTACGAAAGACGACACGCATCTTTTCCTGCAAACCGACGTTCGCGTTCCGCATTTTTCCCAAATTCAACTCTGCCAGAAGGTCTCGGGACAAAAAACACTGACTCTTCGTATATTGCAGGTATACGCTCGCGCGCGCGCACACACACACACACACGACAAAAACGGGGATTTTTAAAGGAGAAGCCGAAGCGAGATCGAGGCGCCCGTTTAAGAATCATGAATATTGCGGTCACGGAATCGCCGAGCGCGCGCGGCTATCCAAAAGTTCGTTCTCCTCGAGACTCGCTCTGCTGCCGTGCCGCTGCATATGTGACTCACACTCCGTCCGCCGCGTGAGGAGCAAGACGAGAGGAGCGAATGATACAATGGCTTATTTTAAAATGTCGCGCTGCGCGCGCCGAGCTCGAGATTTAAGGCTTTGCAAATTCGCTGCTCTCTCGCGCGGACAGCAGGTTCGTGAGCATTAACTGGCAAAATGAGAGATAAGGAAAGAAATATGGGTCATTTGGCTCTCTCGAGTCTGAAAAATCGGCATCGGTCTCCCCTTATTCGCGCGCATATCATTAATTTCCGATAAAAGTTTCGAAAGTCGATCTTACACACACACGCAGGCGGCCGTGAGATTCGCGCCTTGCCGAGCGCGAAAAAAAGCCGACTCTCCGCATGGTGGAGCCTTTATTATTCTGCCTCGACTCGAGTCGCGTGACTCGGGCTCGTATTATTCCTTGGCTCCTCGATCGCGCTATTCTCCACTCGGGAGAGTAAAAGAATATAACGGGGCTCGCCTCGAAAATCTAATTTCCCCGCGCGGCGACGCGCTCGTGTAATTATTATCCTAGAGGTACCAAGGTCACACCTCCGCGGGGCTAATAAGAGCTGTGTTATTGTTGCCTATTGTTCCACGGCTCACGTTACGTCATTTTTATCCTGACGAAATTCCCTCTCGGTCCACGTGTGTCCTTATACACACGCGGGCTTATTATTGAATGAGTGACAGATGCCCGAGAGAGTTAACCTTCTGTTTGTAGAAAAAATAAAGCTCGTGCTCGCGGGTTCGTTGGACAAATAAATATAGAATCCGCGCCGGGCTCTTTGACGCGCGTTCTTGAGTTCGTATCGCGTTCGCGAATCGCCCGCGCCGAAAGAGGAAAAAATGATAGAGGATCCGACTGCTGACCTTTCCGAAGCTACGAGCGCCGCGAGAGGCGTTCGGCGAATTGGTCTCCAGGCGGAAAACGACGACCAGCCGGCTTTGGATGAAACACGAGCTCTGTATTTTTACGGAAAACGCGAACGCGCCGCGCAAACCCGTTAAGACAGCCGCGACTGGCGCTTCGTGCGAATCGCTGCGTGTGCGCCTTTTGACGGGAGAACGGGAAGAGAAAGACGATGAGAAAGGCAGAGAGGAGCGGATAGATCGCGGTGCAAAACAAGCCAACTGGCAACGTGCTCGTCGCTCCTGCTCTGGGTTTCCATGGCCATTTTATCGAGGCATAATGAGCTTCCGAGAAAGAAGACCAGCGCGCGCAGGCACGACGAGAGACGAGAAAGGAAGAGGGGCGAGAGTACGCGAAAATGACGGAGACGGGACAATGATGAGCCGCCGAAAGCGGAAAAAAGAGGCGAGAGGCAACGCACCTGCCGCTGCGGCTACTGCGCGGTGGCCAGTCGTAGTTATGCAAAACACGTTATAGACACGAAGGCGAATTAGTGTCGAGCCGATGGAATAATCAGCTGCGGCGCAGCTAATGCGTGCGTGCAGAGGAGGCACACATATCGCGTGGAATTGATGGTTGCCGATGCCGGGAGAGACGTTGGGAAAAAGCCGACTCGATACATCGCTGCGCTCCTTTTTTCGAAAAACGAATAGTTATCCGCTGCGCTTTTTGCTGTATTAGTCCGCACGTATATAAATAAAATACGCCATTCGAAGCCCGGCTATTACGGCTTTTGTGCGCGTTTGCGTCGGATTAATATTTCTTGTGGACACACACTAGTAGGGTAAACGTTCGTTGTTGCGTCTCACATTGTGTTTTGACGCCCATAAACCCGATGAAATTTCTTTTCCACTGACGGGATTATATAATTCGTGTTGCATATCAATGGCGCCTTTTGAATTCTCGTTCTGCATTCTTTGGATACCGCGTGTATAATAAACCTAAACACAAAAGCGACTTACGCGTCAACGTAGAAATCAGTTGCGTTTTCGCCGGCTCAGCTATTGCGAAGCCAAAAAATTTGAATACCAACTTGTCACGCTCTTTAATTACAATTAATTAGTTCTCTTCACCGATCGATGGGTACGTCCATAATCACGGAGGGGATTAAATAATCGCCGCGTCGCTGCGAATTCGCTTCATAGTTTCGTAAAACCTTATCCAGCAGCGCTCGCCTCTCGCGAACCGCATCCGCGAGTTTTTCGTAAACATGCGAGTTCTTAATACGATACGAATGAAACGAAAACGCTTTTCCATGCGGCAGCACATATAGCAACCGGTGACACAACAGCTTTATGTCACCGGCGGTGTAGTCGCGGAAAAGAAATGTAACATCTCGCGTAAAAAATCTCCATAAGCCGGAGCTTTTAACGAGCCAGATTTTCTGGGTGTAATCGAAAGACAGACGTGATGCAACGTACAGCACGTGCGTATACTTCTCCCGATCGTTTCCCTCACCACGTCGCACAGAGCCGAGATGATAGTGCGATGGAGAAAGACACCTCCGCATGGCGTTTTGATCGTTAAATTAAACGCGCGACCTGCACGAGAGAGTTGCATAAAGGCGCCTCGAACACGCGTTGCGCAAAAGTCGCGTGCCTCGGGCTCTCAGAAAATCTTCTCCGCTTTGCACACCTCGCGTAGCCTTTTCTCTGTTTTGATACTGCAGACCACCTCGGCGAGCGTCTGCTGCTCCTCCTCCTCCTCGTTTTTCCGCGTGGTGGAAACGCACGAAGATAGGCTGCAATCGCGTGGCTGAGGCTGATATAATTGCAGAGAGCGGGATTTTTAAAGATGCAGCGCGTGTCGAGAGGTGTGTCGAGACAAAGAAAATTCATCGGAATTAGTGCCTGCTGATGGATTTCGTGCCGCAGTGATGAAAGACATGCGAGAGCTTGAAATCGTTCGACGACGAGCGTAAGTGTCAGCCAGCGTGGCGAAGATCGCGGTAGATCTGGGATTCTATGGAAAGTGTAAGAATGAGAATCCGACCGTACAATGCTGAATAATACCGATTCGACCGGAGATTTACGAGAGTCGTTGAAAAATCGAAACCGATTGTTAATAGACATAAGCGCTATAGCGGCAGAGTGAAAACGCGTAGGAGCGCCCGATTTTTCTAAAACTTCGCATACAATACATCCAGCAGAGAATCAAGCTCGGCTTTCACGTGCGGCAGCAGCGAATAATAGTCCGCATAACCGAGCCATAAAAATGACATACGATGTACAGTCGCGAGTTCTCGACCTTTCCTTCCGCGCAGTCGTCCCGTGGGCGGACGACTCGACCCACACTTTGAAATTCCCTGATGGCGACGCGCCGAGCAAAAAGTCAGACCGCGCGCGGAGACTTGCTCGTAGCTACGGCTGCATGCGGCTGGCAGCTTCCCCATGAGATTACGATCTCGAGAGCGAGCTCCGCGTGTACACACGAGCGCGTTAATTAGGAAAAAGCGGCGTCGGGCTGTTTTTGAATGGGGAACCGTTATAATGCGAGCGTTGCGTAAGAAGCTCGCCTTGTAGTTTCATTATGCACTGATGGTAGTTTTCTTTTTTGGTTTTTCATCCATCAGCCCGGCTGTTGTGCAAGATTTTCCTCTCCGATTTCGAGAGGGCTAATTCACGTGGGCGATCCTTGACTAATATACTGTTGCTATCTCGTCGCGTTTATTGTACACCGCGTGAATCTGCAGGGATTGGAAAAACGCGGCGGTATAATTGAAAAAAAACCTACTTTATCGACGCTATGCTCTCGCGTTACCGAGCGTATTAAAATTATTCGCTCGATTGCTCAGTTAATTGCCTGGTCCACTCGGTGAAGAAGCTGTTATTTAGGACTTAAGATCTACAGTTAGCTCGTGCGGCGCGGACCTCGTATAACGTTTCGGTCATAATGAGCCAAGCTTAATTTTCCAGTGAAAAAAAGAGTAGCCTAATTGAAGTTACCAAATGTCTAATCGCCTCTGTGAGGAGGATAATCGCCTGACCCTGACTCGAATCGACTCGAATTAAGAAACTCGACCCACGGGAGGAGTCGCCGGGCAAAATGATCAGAATAAATTTGCACTTGCCTGGCTCTCGCTGGTGCCTCTAATCCATCCGACGATCGTTGTGTCCAGGCTACACGACACACATAACAAAAAGGCCTCGCGGTAGAAAAAATTCGTCCCACAGGTCGGCGTCTCTTTCACTCTCGGCGTCACGAGCGGAGGAATCCAGGCCAATTCGTCCTCTCGGCAGCTGCTGCCTCGGACATTTGCAGCGCGCGGGAACCAAATACAATAATTTCACACCACCACAACAATATTATGATTTTTCTCTCTCCATACGCAGGAAATATATCGCACCCTCGACAACGCTGCTGCGGGCTCAGCACGAGCCGACAGCTCGCGGGACGATCCGGCACATCGTCCTCGGATTAACGCACAATTTATCCTCGTCAGATTACACTCGCGTGGTCACTCGAATTGGAATAGAGAAGGAAAGAGAAAGGAATAGCGAAAGAAAGGAACTGCAGAGGAGCGCGACGGACGGAAAAAGGTCAGCTTGTGACACGCTTGCTTTGAAGGAGGTTAAGCCCTTGGGTCAGGTCGGGCTGATTTATCGCGTGCTGACTGTGTGTATTCACGGCGTATGTACTGCACGAGCGAGCGCGCGAGTTGCGCTCGGTTCGGGCGCCGCCGAGCAAGTGAGAGGCAGAGAGCCGAGTAGCGGCGAGCGCCGAGTGGTGAACCAGTGACGTCAGGAAGGAGAGAGACTCTCTCTCTCTATCTCTCTCTTTCTTTCTTTCTCGCAGGCTGTTGCTGCTGTTATTGCTCTCGCCTCGAGAGCTCCTCTCTTTTAAGCTGCTTTCACACTGGCGACTGGAACGTTGCGTGTTTTCATATTGTGCGCTTTGAACTTGTATACCTGTATCTGTTTTAAAATTCATTTACGTGTCAAGTTATCCGCTTGAAGTGGTCTTGGAAATAAAGTATCGCTTGTTTGAAAATTCACTAGAGCCGCTAAAATAAACAAGTATGAGATAAAGCCTGCAGTGAGTATCATCAGCTACGCTGCGACTTTCAAACCAGATTTATAAATAAATATTGAAGCCTTCTACTTCAAAACAATGTACGATTCCATATCCGAAAGCGTCACACTCGCACGCTGGAACAGACATAAAACATTTAGGGACACTCGTTTATCTATCTCGTTGGAACTTGTTTCAGTTTCCTGCTAGAATCGTCCAAATATAGGTATGCAAACTTCGAACCATTTACGTATCTAAACGGTCTCTCGTGGGACAACGAACAAAGATAACACATTTTACGCGTCTATCTCGCAGGTCGCGAGATAAAAAAAAGTACATCAACGTCGATGTGGTGCTGGTGTATATACAGCTTGCCGAATCCCGCAAAATCTTCATTTCCCATGTAGCGGCGGAGTATAACCATCGGCGCAGGAGTATTACTATGCACAACGTGAGAAAATATCTGCTCAAACTACAGTAGTATGAGTCAGTGTTGCGCGCAGTATATACAAACCCATGGGCTCATAACGGACCGGCTCTATCTGCGTACAGAAACAGACTCGAGGAGGCTTTCTCTATACAGACGCGATACACGCAGTCTATATACTATAAAAAAATTAACTTTTAAAAAAGTAAAAGGTTAGGCGAGTTTGATATATTCCGCAACGAAATTACAGATAGAAAAGAACTGAGATCAATCAAACAAAGTCAAGTTTATTATATTTAATCGTAATGAAGCAAGGAACAACTCTCAAGATAATTTCTACGTAACTTGCTATGTCCGTTTCATTGTACTTATGGCGTTTGTAAGACGTTCTAATATATAAAAAGAAAATTTTAGTTATTCACAAATAAACAAATATATCAAACTGGCCTAACCTTTTACTTTTTTAAAAGTTAATTTTTTTTAAGAGATTTTAATCCTTTTTAGTAAATTTTTTATGAGTATTTCATATTCAACGTCGTAAAAATAAAAAATATATAATAAAATATAGCACCTTTCGACCACAGCTTTTTTGTAACATTTTTATCACTAACATGAAATCACTAATTGTTCTGATATACACCACCCTCGAGTTATTTCTACATAGACACCAAAAACCACGGTGCGAACTACCCAGACCTCGTCAACGGCCACCGTGTACACCTAGACGATAGATTTTTACACCTAGACACACAAAACCACGAAGCGCGCCACCCAGGCCTCGTCAACGGCCATCCTGTACATCTAGAAAGTGTCCTTGAATGATTTTTACACCTAGACACACAAAACCACGGAGCGCGCTACCCAGACCTCGTCAACGGACACCCTGTACACCTTAACACCGCCCTTGAATGATTTTTACACCTAGACACACAAAACCACGGAGCGCGCCACCCAGACCTCGTCAACGGACACCCTGTACACCTAGACACCGCCCTTGTATGATTTTTATACCAAGACACTGAAAACAACCTGAACGTTGTCATCGACTACCCTGGCAAGCTAGTTACTGTTACAGCTCCGAAACGCAGAGTATGCACCAACAACCTCTTAATTCTAAATATCGTAATATATTATTATATTTTCTTGAGAAAGCAATACCCATCTGTATGTAGATTTGCGGCCAACTTCACGGTCCTAACACTTCTTGCGGCTAACTTAACGGTCCTTTCACATTTCGGGCTGAAGAAGAAAAACGTGATTTTAGCATTTGTGGATTATACACTCACATATTATAAAAATAAACAGCCTTTTCACTAATATTTTTGTTGGAAATCATAGTTTAGCTCAGAAAATAGTCTGATGAGCCAAAAAACTGTAGACGAGAAAGCTCAATCTTTGACCTCTGCTCCACCAGCGTTCAACCTACGGGATCGTTCCAAACTTAATCGACCCAATAAGTATGCTTCTTACAGTGCCGAAATTAAAACCCCTTTTGATTTTAGGGAAGCAACCACCTGCGAGTACGCTGCCGAGTGGTCACAGGCCATAAACGAAGAGCTGACAGCTCATGTCAAGAACAACACCTGGACCATTATACCGAGAGATTCGGCCAAGGCAGCCATAAGGTCAAAGTGGGTGTTTAAGGTTTCAGGCAACCAAAACAAGCCCAAGTTCAAGGCTCGTCTCTGTGCCAAGGGCTTTATGCAGAAAGAAGGAGTTGACTACACCGAGACGTTTTCGCCGGTCGTTAGATATGACTCTGCGATTTCTGCTTGCTCTGGCAGCGCATGACGACTTCGAAATGGCCACCTTTGATGTTCGCAGCTCCTTCCTGTACGAGGAACTAGCCGAGGACATCTATATGGAACCTCCAGACGGTGTCTAGATCGACGAATCATTATCCAAACACATCCGAACCACCACGAGCTCCAGCAACAATGCTACCCAAGACAATAAGCGTGCGAATGTTTTATGTAAACTCAACAAATCATTGTACGGGTTAAAGCAAGCACCCCGGTGCTGGAATCGGAGATTTAGATTGTTCTTGGATAGATTTAATTTTGTAGAATGTAAAGCGGATAGCTGCGTTTTTGTAGGCACGGTTGAGTCGAGCGTAGTATATCTAGGTTTATTTGTGGATGACGGTTTGTTAATAAACGACTTAACCGAATGCATTAGGTCAATCTTGGATCAACTGAAAAAGGAGTTTGAGATCACAATTGGCGATGCAAGTCGATTTATGGGCCTGCAGATTAATCGTGACAGAGCGAGCAAAACAATACGCATTTATTAAGAAGAATACACAAATGGCATGCTCAAGAAATTCGGTATGAGTAACGCAAAGCCTGTCACGGTACCTGCAGATCCGCATACGATCCTGCAAAAACGAATGCATGCAGAATGTACCTTGCAGAGAAGCAGTGGGCTCTTTAATGTATCTGGCCGTGACAACGCGGCCAGACATCGCATTTGCGATTAATTCGGTGAGTAGATTTCTCAACAAGCACAATAGATCCCACTGGTCCGCTGTAAAGCGAATATTTAGTTATTTAGTGGGCACCAGGGATGCCGGAATTATGTACAGACGCTGTACAAACGGTGAGCAATGGGTAACAGGTTTCTCCGATGCGGATTACGCGAACGATATAGAAACCCGGCTTTCCATTACTGGGTATGTGTTTATGATGTTCGGTGGTGTCATTACTTGGTCATCTCAGTGTCAGAAGCTGGTTACTCTCAGCACCACAGAGGCACCAAAAGAAATCGCATGGTTGAGAAAGCTTCTACTTGACATCAAGCGCCCATGTGTTTCTCCAACAGTGTTGTACGTAGACAATCAGGGAGCAATCAAACTTGCTAAAAACGCAGAATTTCACCAAAGGACAAAACACATTGACACTCGATATCACTTCTTGAGAGAAAGACAGGAGTCTGGAGAGCTCTCTGTTCAGTTTGTTCCTACGAACCTGCAAAGGGCCGATGGTTTTACTAAAGCACTACCTAGCGACAGATTTAGATTCATGTCCGACAAAATAGGCTTAAGTTTTCCAAACACTATTGTTAATCGGCAGGATTAAGGAAAAGACGGAAGTGTTGGAGTACATTTTCCTTATCCTGCATATGAGTACACGTCTATGGTCGAGTGTGTGTGTTTGAGTGCGCAGAAGCGAGAGGGAGAGAATAAGAGCCCTCTTGCGGCAGACATCTGTTCATGCTTGTTAGCGTCTTTTATTGGTCAGATCACGACGTGACGTTAAAGAGTGCACACCTCGAGCCACACTAAGATTTTTCAATAAAAGCTGCATTTACTCAAACAACTCGAGTTACTTTTCTCTTCCCAACTCAAAGGGCTTAACAGCTATCACGGCGCAAGCTGATGTTAATAAGAAAGTTGAATTGTTTAACATCTCATTACTTAGTGTGTACGACAAGTTGTGGCGTGTGTCGCCATGGTTCTCTTCCAAATTGCACCAACTAAGAGCCCGCAGGAGTGAAGTCCATCGTTGCTTCGGTTACGGATGAAGAGAAGACGAGCTTGAGTATAAGCGGCTGAGGAATTGTTTTCAAACTCTTGTAAGAAACTCCAAGAACGAGTATAACAAAAATAGGCTCAGTAGTTGTAAAAACAACACTGAGATATGGAACTCGGTCTTTGCCCGTCCTCCAGCGACAACGCTCCTCTTACTGTCCCAGTTGACTCGCTCAACGACTATTTTGTTGGTTCTTCCTCTCCACAGCGGCTTCAGTTGAAATTGCAGGGAGATGAGGTAGAGTTTGACGATAGATTCTTCTTTTGACATTTGGAGGCACGAGATCTCATCGCGGCTCTGGCTTCGGCGCACTCAAATGCCCAGGACACAGACTGTATTCCTATAAAGTTTATCAAGGAAACCTTTTCCACAATTTATTCGGTACTCTTAAACATCTTCGATGCGTCGCTCCAATCAGGCATTTTTCCTTCCTGTTGGAAAACGGCAGTCGTTCGGCCTCTGGCAGAAAAGAGCGCGCCTGAATATGCCGAAGATTACAGGCCTATAAGTATCCTGCCTGCACTTTCAAAGTTACTAGAATTTGTTGCATATGACCAGATTGGTGAGTTCATCTAGCGTAGAAATATTTTAGATCCCCTTCAATCTGGCTTTCGTAAATCATTGAGCACACATACTGCTGTTATCAAAATAGTCGACGACATTAGGTGCAATATCAACGGCGGAGATATCATTCTGCTTGCCTCGATTGATTTTCGCCAGGCTTTCGATACTGTAAATATTGACCTGTTATGTCAAAAACTTGTGTACTACGGCTTTTCTGACTCTGATATTGGATGGATCAGATCATTTCTCACAGAGAGATCTCAAGTGGTAGTCTCGCCGGAGGGGGAGAGATCGAGGCTGCTTTCACGAACGCAGGATGTTCCTCAGGGCTCAATTCTCGGGCTCCCATTATTTTCTCTCTTTATGAATGATTTGCCGTCTGTATTCAGAGATTGTGATTATCATTTATATGCAGATGATTTTGTGATTTATGTGCACGGTTTGTTTCAGGAAACCCACGACCTCGTAACTCGACTTAACAATTATCTGCGTAAAATCAAAATTTGGGGTTACGATAACGGCCTATTGATTAACGCAAATAAAACCCATACGATGTGGCTTGGTTCGAGAGGATTTATAAGCCGACTTCCGGTCCTTTATTTACCGAATATAGAGGTAAATTGCGCTATAATCGAGCCCTGCGATTCTCTAAAAATACTCGGCATCGTTCTCGACAGCACGCTCTCTTGGCGCGAGCAGACTTCTGCTACTGCGAAAAAATGCTTCGCCGCTCTATCTCGTCTGAGTAAATGCGGTGATTCGCTACCTAATAGGACTAAATTCATGTTGATTAAAGCGCTGATATTTCCATATTTTGACTATTGCGCCAGCATATTTCTCAACCTTTCAGACGAGCTAAATACCAAGCTTGCCAGGTGAAAAATGCTGCACTTAGATTTGCGACATCAGGAGTAAAGAAATTTGAACATAACACACCATGTTATGTAAAATATGATATACTACCAGTAAGGAATAGGCGAGAATATATCTGTACCAGTTTACTCGCCAATACTCTTGTAAACAAGACTCCTGATTATCTTTGTAGGCATTTAGTATTTCGCCCTGAGGATTATATCGGCTTTAAGCGCGCGTCCGCACTCGATTTGAAAATAAAAAATGTTCGAACTTCTTGTTATTGCTCATCAAAGGGTCCGCCAGAGCCGCGCTGGCAAGAAAAAGTACGAAGTACGATTTATCGACGGCGCTACCCTATATACTTTTAAATTGGGTTTTCTTAACCTTACAAAAATCTCGAGAGCATTTAAATCATTACTATTGCGCTTATGCGCAATCTGTTGATATCTACTTGAATATATTAACCTAATCTTTGATAATTAAAAAGATTCATCCAAAAAATTTTAAGTTATTAATATTGCAAGTTGAAAATTTGCTCGGTATATTTCTTTTCGTTCAGAGTTTCCATCCTCTCCCGATTTTTTCGTCTCCTCCGGTCACGTGACTTCCGGTGAGTATTATATTATGTACTATACATCAGTAGGCTGCTGTATACGAGGTCAGCCAAGTCGACAGCGCATTCGAAACTTCAATTATGGGACGCCTTAGGTGCGCATAATCGAGCCAACGGCTCCGTAATTCAGCCTTGTATGTATAGAGATAATGTTCTCGATTAACGTTTCTAAATATTGATAAACCGATCGTTAGCCGCGTTATACTTTCGCTTATGGATATTACACGATGTTTACGGCGAGAATTTCGATTACATCGTCGTGACTGTTATAGGGCACATTGTTCAATTTACGGTGCATAAGGCGCGTAGGTGTATAAGCCGGAGGTAGCGAATGATGATTGCGCACAATCTTCTCGTTATTTAGCCGAATCGACATTGTCGCGAAAGTTTACCCTTGAAACTGGCTTGCACCGATTCGTCGTTACGCAACGGACAATTCCTCGTGAGAATACGTGGGTTGGGTAACGAAGTCTTTGTAGTGACGTGTTTTTCTCTCTTCTCCGTATGTTGCAGTCCATTGTATTCTATGTGAAAAACCACCTGCATCAAAAGAATTTCACGCAGTGCGTCACTTTTGGTGCCTTCCCCTCGGACCTGGCCGAGAATACGTACAACGTCTTCTGCGTACTCACTATGTACTTCATACCGTTGGCCATTATATGCTGGGTTTATTCGAAGATTCTCTGCGAGATCAGCAGCAAACCCAGGGACAACAAACCAGGTGAATTTATTTGTTATATCAGCTTTAAAGTTGGAAATTCTCCGAATATAGGAAGACCAGGCCGGACATTATTCTTTGGAAAACTTAGAATGTTTGTTCTGTATAAAGTTTCGAAAAACTAAATTTTTTTTAAAACAAGCGCTGCGTTACGGGACTGATATTTTTGTCAAATTTTCGCTTCGGAGAAAATCAACGCGGCGTTTGAAATGTTTTCGCAGCGGTGCTTTTGCAAAACCCAACTATAAATACACATATATTCACGCATCTAAGGATCAAAAGCAGAAATAACGCGTGTTTCGATTGAAAAAAAAAAACTAATAAAAAATTTGGTAGGAGTAAAATATCATATGATCCATACAATGTATTTGCTACAATCTCTAAAAAAAATTACTTTTAAAAAAATAAAAGGTTAGGCTAGTTTGATATATTCCGCGAAATTACAGATAAAAAAGAACTGAGATCAAGTAAACAAAGTCAAATTGTTTATATTTAATTATTAAGAAGCAAAAAATTATTTTATATTTTAGAGACTTATTTAACTGAAAATTAAGATATATAATGATCAATTTCAAGTTTTTTCAAGAACAACTCTCAAGATACTTACTACATTACTTGCGATGCCCGTTTCATTTGGTTTTTGGTGAACAACTAATAAAATACATAAAATTTTCTTTTTGTGTATTAGAACGCGATACAAACACCATGAGTACAATGAAACGGGCATCGCAAGTAACGTAGTAAATATCTTGAAAGTTGTTCCAAATTGTTCATTATATATCTTAATTTTCAGTTAAATAAGCCCTTAAAAAAATAAAATAATTTTTTGCTTCTTGATAATGATTAAATATAAAGAACTTGACTTTGTTTAATTGATTTCAGTTCTTTTTATCTGTAATTTCGCAGAATACATCAAACTCGCCTAACCTTTTACTTTTTTTAAAGTTAATTTTTTTAGAGATTTCAGTCCTTTTTAGTAAATTTTTATGAGTATTTCATATTTTTTCTAAAAATAAAATATAAGCATCTTAAGCACCCTTTGGCCATGGTTTTTTTATAACATTTTCATCACTAACATGAAACCACTGATTGTTCTGTCATAACGGAGTGAACCACCTAGATCTCTTAATCGGCCACTCTGTACACCTAGAGGCTGTCCTTCTATGATTTATTTTTCTACACACCAAAAACCACGGAGCGCACCACTTATACTTCGTCATAGGCCACCCTATACACCTAGACACCGTCCTTGAATGATTTTTACACCTAGACACCAACAGCCACGGTGCGAACCACCTAGACCTCGTCATCGGCCTCCATGTACACCTAGACACCGTCCTTGAATGATTTTTACACCTAGACACCAATAACCACGGTGCGAACCATCTAGACCTCGTCATCGGCCTCCCTGTACACCTAGACACTGTGCTTGAATGATTTTTACACCTAGGCACCAAAAGCCACGGTGCGAACCACCTAGACCTTGTCATCAGCCACCCTATACACCTAGACGCCGTCCTCGTATGATGATGTATTAATTAAATCACACCCGTAGTCCTACTGGTCTGTATATGTGTGATCACATCAGTAATCTCACTGGTCTGTATATAAGTATGTGGGAAAGCAATATATGCCACTAATTTCACGGTCTTAACACTAGCCGTGTGAGGCTAATTTCATGGTCTGAACATTGTTGGGCTGAAGAAAATCCCGAAACGGATTTGAGCATTTTTGTTAAAACATACTCGCTTATTGTAAAAAAGCTGCTTTTTTGCCAATATTATAACGATTAGAAATCATAGTTTAAGCATACAAATATAATTATACGCCAAAAAAATTCACATACAATAATATAAATATTTGTTATCATTAAATTGAAAATTCGAGAACCCAATATAGAAGTAAATAGTGTCGCGGTCGCCGCAGGCTTCTCAAACTCGCCTTCGTGGCGCTACCGCGCCACTTGATATGCTCTCCAACGATTATAAGTAATTTACTGCTATGGAGTTTTTAAATTATTGAAATTAAAAAGATACTTGCACATTTTCAATACACTGAAAAACATTTCTTATAAACGAACAAATATTTGTTAGTTGCAATTGTACATACATTACTTAGTGAATATTTATTCGAATTTAATATTTCATTTTTATACAGAATTAATTTAGTATAAATACATGTTTATAAATGTTATTTTAAATAGTTTGTAAATGGTTTACTTAATTGAATTAGCTTAATTAAAATAAAGAAATTATTTACTTGAAAAATAATAAATGTTGGTGGATGTCAGATAAAGCCAATGATGTAAAGTTTTTCATCAAAAAAATATTTAATAGTTGTTACCAAACATTTACTAAAAAAAAATTTGCGTTAAATATTTGATCATCATTTAATGTTTAATATTAAATAAATACTTTATTAGAAAGTAAAATAAATTTTTAATCAAATATACATTTTTAATTAATAAATGATGATTTGTTTGTTTTAACAAAATATTTGACATTATAAGCTTTTTACCGGCCGGTAGGTGGCAACCCTATTTTCTCTGCTCGCAGCGCTCAAAATTCATGTTGATTCGTATATAAGGAGCCTGAAGACGTTAGGAGTTTATGTAATTATATTGCGAATTGCGAGCGATATAGGTATATATGCTTTAGTGTTAGTATAATAATAATATATAAGCGTTGTTAAAAAACATTGTATGATAAACAAATAAATAATTAAGTAAATAAGTTATAATTGAAGTCAATCGAAATTGGAAAACTCAAAATGCAATTGTATAAAAATCAAACAGTAAGTAAGAGAAAAGTTGAGAATGCTATAAAATGCTTTAAAAATTCTTTTATTTAAATTATTTTATTTTCTATGTATTACAAAAAATATTTACTTATTTCAAGTAAATTATAGTTAATTTAGCAAAATATTTTTTCTGTGTGCATCGTTACTCAATCACTTTTTAGGAAATATTTTTTAGAAAGAAAGAAGGGTAATTTAAATTAAATGAAAGTTTTGTGCAAATAAACAAATATTTATTACAATAATGAGTATAAAATTCCCTATTATTTTTACATATTAAATGCGTCTACTTTCAAGCAAGTGAAAGTTCGATTTTAAATAAGATTATCTTAAAATAAAATTGGCCTTTTTTAATTTAAAAAAAAATTGTTACTAAAATTTAATAAATATTTATTGTAATACAGCTAATGCTTTTCATTTTGTTCGGGTTCTGCAGAGTCGTTTTCTTAGTTTTGAATTTCGCGCCGTAGCGCGGCGAGCGTTGCGGCGAGAGCGGTCGAGCGCATGCGCGCGCCGCTGTGGGCCTCTGCCATTTTGCGCGGGCTCTGGCGGGCGGGAGCACGTTTCGTTCGGTTCTGACAGCTCCTCCCGAGTTATCAGTCGTCGCTGCGGATTTCTTTTTGTTGTGCGCCTAGCGACTCTTGTATTAACAGCGTGCGATTAGAGTCGTTATTAACGTCCTTTTCAGGACGATCGACTCTACCTTTTGTATTTCCGTGCGTCGCGTGTGTGAGTGCAAATTTGCGTGCGGTGTGCTGTTTGAGTGTCTTCATCGAGTGTTGGGACTTCGGCCATGTGCGAGTTTCCTCGACGTGCCGATCTCCACCCGGCGATCGCTACCTACGCGGCAGGGCTGAAAAGGTCTGCCCGTGGTCCAGGATTGGTTCCCTCGAGACGTCGAGGCGTCCTGCGACCGAGGAAGGTGCATCCCATCCACGTGCGGCCAGGGCTTTACGTCGCGCCGTCCACGTCCCGTTTGCGATTCAGGTAGGAGAGCTCTCCAGCGTGCGTAAAGGTACCTCGCGGCGATAGGGTAATTTAAGTGCGTTTCTCTATCTCTCTCTTTTATTAATGAATTATTAGAGTCTCTTTTCTGTTCTGCGTCAATTGTAATTGCGTTTCTTTTTCTCTTTTTGATCTAATTTAGAGTCTCTTTTCAATGTAAAATTTCTTGTTGATTAAAATAAATCATTCGCTTGCCCCGGCTTTTCTCTCTTATTCGCGAGAGTTTTTACGCTGAGGCAAGTCGTCTTTTTCCCGCGAAATTTGTGTATATCGATTTATTCACCCAACCTTCCCTCACTCATTTCACCATTTTAACTTTAATATATACATTTTATTTGAACTCATTATCTTCAATTCACATTTGTTCATTATCCATAGCAAATAACTGGTCATATTTTAGTAAATATTTCTTATACTTCGCAAAATGGGTTGTGTAAATTCTAGTAAATATTTTCTAAGTACGATTGTAGTAAATAATTTACTAGAATCAAACAAAATTTTCTTAGTACTACCAAAATTTTTTTCAGTGTAGGCACGACCGCGACACGGAAGTGCCTCATAGTTTTGTCATGGAAAAGTGTGTGAGATACGATATCTCACGCAATTTTCGATCGATCGGGCTGAAATTTTGGGAGGAATCTCCTCTTGCACAAACCCAAAAGCTAATTTTATTTAATAAAAAATTTTGGCTTACACGATTATCTCTAAGAGACTTTTATCAATCGGGCTAAAAATTTGTGTGTGTACTCCCCTCATAAAAACAGTTTTTTTGCTCTTACTCGAATTCTATGCATTCTACAAAAAAAAGTTATATAAAAAAATTGTAGATCTCGAAAAAATACAACTTTTTCCTCTTCACACTTAAGCGTGAAAATGTTTTTAATTCAAGTTAACAGAACAAAATCGATTTTTTTATAGCAATAAACCAGTATTTATCATAAAACTTTGAGGCTATACATTATACATAAAAACCTTAAATATAAAAGTTGTACATATTTTAAAAACATAACTTTTTACCGTGATAAACATTTTTTCAAAACGCTCATACATAAACGCGAAGCGCGAGCGTTAGCGGTCATGCCTTTGCGATGCAAGGCGGCAAGCCACCGTGGCAGTAAAACCGCCTGTGGCGCGCTAGTTTAGCTTCTGCAGCTTATCCGAAAAAGTAGTCAATTGAGCAAATCTTATAAATATTAGAGTATGCATCAATATATGCCAGAAGTGTCATAATTAAAAGAATCATTGTTGGGTAGTAATAATATTCAGAAAAATAAATTAATTTCAAGTTTTGTTCTGCTATATTTGAATTTAATCATAATTTAACTTAAAAATACACACAAAAATTCAAAAAGTCAGTTAACGAGATCTCTTTTTATTTACAAACGTATTTACGAGTACATCTTCTTACATATTCTAACAGTCCAAAAAGTTAGTTAACGAGATCTCTTTTTATTACAAACATATTTACGAGTACATTTTCTTACATCTTCTAAAAATTAAAATGTCTGCTCACGAGATCTCTTCAATATGGCCACATTACTCTTTAGGACACCTTTGATTCTCTCTAAAAAAACTTATTGTTTGCTTCATGCGGCACTAGAACTATCTATTTATCAAATTATAAAAAAAAAACCCACGATGCATCAAGCTCGCACATCATGTCAGTTCTTCCGCGTCGTAAAATTTTGCAGCACATCCGAAGTGTCGGCGGCACGTACATGAAAGTATCAGTATCCAAGAATCGAAGTATAGAGAAATGCGTACGCACGAAATTTCCCTAAATTGTTTTTTACCTACGAAGTTGGATTTTCAGTTGGATCAACTTTTTCACTCTCCCAAATCCTCTTTACTATACTGAGAGAAATAGTGCGTAAATTTTACTATATGTTCATGATAATTTACTGGAAAGTTTGGTAATCTCGTCACAGACTCACAAAACTGACCTTTTTACTAGATTTATATCAATTTTTACTAAACTTCCATATAAAATTTACCATACTCAATAGGAAAAATTAACAGAAACTATAGTGAAAATCACCAATGTATGAATTTTTACCTGATAGTACAGTAATTTTGATTAGAACGTATAGTACTTTTCATCTGAAAATCGGAACTGATGCGTATTGACGCGGTATGCGCTTGCGCGTTTAGCAAACATGGCTGCCGCGAGAAGCCGCTAGGAGTGCACGGGAAATAAAACCCGCAAGCGGTAAGAACTTAGCTCAGTTAGTATATAAGTCCGTTTAGAAACCTTGTTGTAACAATTGCGAGCGTATAAGCATATGTACTGCGAATTGCGAATATGTATAATAATTAAGCGTTTAGTTGTAGGAAATGTATTTAGGTTTGTTTAAGGTCTCTAAAAATCAACTGCGGCGAGTGAATCGATCATGTTCTCTGAATGAAGTGCGTTAGAAGAGTAACTCTCCATAACCATAAAAATTTATTTGGCTTCATTGCCCCGCCCCCGTTCGCTTCTCCACTCTCTCGCTGTGCGCGGAACTTTATGTGCAGCGATATTTGGCACTCTAGTGGCATATTTAGGAACTTTGGGACCCATGTACTAAATGTTGTCGCTTACAGACTTTGCAAGGAAAAATTATTATTTATACATTATTAGGAACTTGAATCGTAATAAAACTACTATCCCCACATAGTACTTATTACTGATAGTACTGCTTCCTACCTTGCACCACGACCAAGAGCAAATCCGATGTCAATCTAATTTCGCTCATTTCTCGAGGCTCTATGTCGAGGCGACGATATTCGCTCGCGGAAAATCGAGATCCTCGAATTTTTTTCGATTACACGGTATATAGTATGCACCGATATTGAAATTCATTCCGTTGCATGATGAGTGGGGGCCTTCGGATCGAAAATCAATTCGTCACCTCGAAATATTTCTCTTATTCTTTCTCTTCTCTGAAGCTTTCGTAGTTGATGAAATATATTGCTTGAAAATCCATTTATAGTCATGATCGATATATATATATATATATATATATATATATATAACACCACTTATATATTGTATACAGATTTATAGAGAAAAACCGCAAATCGCTAACGAAATGCACGTCGTGCGTTGAACGAAAGCCAAAGTATTGACTGTATAGACAATCTCTATAATGCACACCTCTGCACGATACACTTCGAAGCTGTGAGTAACGAAAATCAAAGCACTGTCCACCATCATGTATATCTATATGAAAAAAAAAAACACAATTAAAAAGCTGGCGCCCGGGGCTGTATATGTCTAGGAACGTAAACCTCTGCATGGCGCAGTATAAAAAAAAGTCTACTCAACATTGCGCCACATCCATAAGCGAAGCGAAAGGGCATACGATCTCGCAAATACATCTGTTGCAGGTTAAAAATTCCAGAAACCAGAAATGAAGTCCCCGAGCGTCAGCAAACAAATAGTTCATAGTGTCTGTCAAGCCGTGCACGGTTTCTTCAAAGGTGCGTATTGCAGCCATTTTTTCCTTCCTCCTAGAGAAAGCTTTGTAATAGTAAAATTTTAAGTTTCGTCAAAACTTATAGAAAATACTTTTTGTTGTGTTAGAATTTCAAATCAGGTGTTTTTAGAAAATGTCCGTATATATATGTGTGTGTGTGCGGATGTGTGTGTCTGTATACCGTAATATTTCTGGAACTACTCGGTCAATATTAATAAAATTTGACATGCATGTATATTTTTGGATTCTGAATTCGGGAAAAACATTTATTTTTTATTTTTCTAACTGTTTTTTTTTTGTGGCCAATTTTTGATTTTTGAAAAACACTATTTTGCATTTTTTACAATCATTCCATCGTTACAAACGATTTAGCTAATATGCATTTGAAAGAGAATAAAATTACGTACTTTTGTCCGTTTGGTCCTCGGGATCGACCGCTTTGTTCGGCAGATAAAATGAAAAAGGTTAATTTTTTTTAAAAATTCGTATCTCTAAAACTAAACATCATAACCTCACGAAAAAAATCATGTCGATGGGTCACGTGTCAAACTATATTCCATTAAAATTTCAAGTGATTTGACTACTTATTTTTTCAGTGAAATATCGAAAAATGGAACATATGAGTTTTTTTGTGCCTCGATTACGGAAGTAAAAAGGCTTTATTGCACTTGAGATTTTGGAAAAGAATAGATATTTTATGTGCCTTGGCTAAGTTCATTGCGGAGCTTTCAAATCCCTATGGTTCTTAAGATATCATGGTTTCAATTTTTTTTTTGACAATTTTTTGATTCTTCATAATTCTATAACAATGCAGTCAAATGCTTCAAAATTTTATTTGGTGATTAACCATAAAAAAGGCTATTTTCTGCTAAAATTTTAAACGATTTCGTCGAATGGTTCTCAAGTAAAGAGCTAAACTATAAATCTGATTTTTCTTAAAACTTTTTCTTCCTCTTGTAGGGGTGTCGTTGCACGTCGTTAAAGTCCCTCCCTATTAGTTTATAACAAAATTATCTATATATATATATATATATATATGTGAACAGTATGATGACCCAACATATTAATCACAAACATTGACATATTGTGAAATATTAATAATACAATTGAAATATAAATAAAACTTTTCTTTTGTAGTTGCCCTGTACTCAATTCCAACTAATTCAGATCCACAATATTTTGTATTATTTTTTAATTGCTCCTTCAGCAAAATAATCGGGATTGAAAATATTTAAAAAAGCATTAACATTGTATATTTGAATAATATTTTATCTATTGGAACTATAAATTTAGTTGGAGGAAGCTACGTGCCAATGAATTGGCAGCGTTTTTTTTTGTTTGGTTGTGCCGTTTCTGACGTTCTCTCCCTTGGGTGTACTGATTGCGATCAGTTTTAAATTTCGAGATTTAAATTGGTTACTAGTAAGTATTGTACCGACCCTTTTCTTTTGTTTTCCAACGGGAAGCGGACAGACGAAAAGCACAACTGTCTGTTGTAAAGTTTTGACGCCGATCATGATTTTTACGCATTTTCAATTGTGCATAACTTTTGACCAAATCAAGCATTTCCGAGGCATTTTTTTTTAAAAATTGAAGCTCTTTTTTTCGTTTTCTCGCTCTACTCTCGCCCTTGAACAATGACTATTTTTCGACGAAATTGATGGGCCTAGAAAACAGTGCCACAAGGCACTTTTTCGATGTTGGAACGTGGATTTTCATGGTTCTAAACATGTACAATAAGAAAAAAAAAGTTATGGGAGTGTGCCCTAAGATTTATTTATTTTTTTTTTTTCGGTTTCTCCAACCAGAAAATGGCATTGACCAGTATGCTAAAAATCGCGCCTTTTATATTGATGTCGCAAATTGCATTAGACGTCGAATCTAGATCATTTATAATTACATAGGACTATTTAAGAAACAAATTCACTTAAAATGGTTTATTTTTGTTAAGGGTAAGTAAATAGTTATAAGCGGAATAGCTAAAGTTATCCATACTGGGCGCGACTTTTTAATTACTCTTAAAATCAACGTTGTACATTCATGCAGCCATTTTTTTTTCTTGTAGAAAATGGACTAGAGAACACATAGATGTTGCGTGGATCTGAATTTTCATCGTGTCCATTAAAAGTTATTCCCAAAATGACTAAAGATATCTGTACTGGCGCATTTCTCCTACTGTTAAAAAGTTTTCTCAGAAATGAAGTATTAATATATGTTAAATGTTTTATGTAATATATCGCCCAATCTCACTCATTTAATAAGCATTGCATAAAGTAACACTGAAGAGAGCGAAACAACAAAGCGAGTTTTAGCCCGACGAGACTTTTACCAACGATAAATCACGGAAAATTTTGATCCGCAGCAAATGTTTCTAAAGCATCGACACAATGAATGATTCGTACTCTATACTCTCGCTGTGCGCGCGGATAAAAGAATTGCACAAGCGAATTCACCAAGGTTGAAGGCTTTATACCAGAAAGTTATTTCAGATAAGGTCGCGCATAGAAGAAAGAACTTAGTGCACACGACTGAAGAACGGCGCGAGGCGAGCGCGCAAGAGGAAACGAATTAATTCAGCAGCGGCGGAGGATCGCGACGCTTACCTGTACTCTCTTCTGTAGGCTGAAAGTGCAATAGAAGTGTAGGTACATTATACACTCGCGCAACAAAGCGCGCCAACACTTTCACGCGGCGCCTCTTGCCTTCGAATCCACAACGGACTCGCGGATACCGTGCGGCCGCGTCTTACCTGCTCATCTTCGCTCTTGCGCAATTTTCCTAAAGTTGCTTCCAATGACGCCCGGCTTTTGAGCGGATTCAATTGTTAGCAGATATCAAAGCAGCTAGGATAAGGATAAATTTCGAAAACGAAGGGCGCGAGACGATAAATCGTTCGACAGTGTTGCGGGAGACAATGCGAAACTCAACTGAGAACTCGAATTGCATCAGGCAGTGGGCGCCAGGTTTCTTATTCGAAAATAAACTAGCGCCCGGGTGTAAACACGCCCGGCCGTCGTACCGGTCAATTTCCACTTGTGATTTATTCTCGAGTAACTTTCAAGAGAGAACGAAAACTAGCCAATAACAATAACAGGTCGAATCGTTCGGATTTATTTATGGAATGATAAAACACGACAAGTCATTTCCAAAAGCTCCTTCGCCTCGAATGAATAACAGGCAATAAAGCGCGAGCCACTTACGAGCAAAACACAAAACACCCAACTATAGATATACGCGCTATGTGCACGGGCTAAATCCACTGCATTCCAGAAAACAGCGCAGCGGCACTTCATAAAAACCCTCTACGCACTCTCCTCAGTCGAGTATAGCAAAAAAGAACGTCTCGACAGTAGCGGAGCCGGAGCGAAAAAAACGCAGCTCTGAAAAAGCTTCATCGATATACAGTCGAACTGCCGCCGTAGTAGCAGCAGCAACAGCGAGGAAGCGGAGCCAGTTTACGATCTCGCTGTCTCTCGCTTTATAGGTTCGCGCTGCAGTGCACCGAGAGTGGGGTGCACTCCGCGCTGCTGCAGTGAGCATTAAACTCGCCTGCGGGGCCCCGTGCGCCGTCGCCGCGAGCTCGAATCGGGAGAGAAACTATAGAAGACGCGGATGATTGGAGGCGATGGATGCGCCGTTCTGCTCGGGAACTTTGCGGTGTTTGTTAGTAAATCGAATCCCCAGAATGATGAGGCAGATTCACGGCCGAGGATTTTCCTCTGGCTGCGAGAAAAATTAGCAGCATCTATATTTAGCAGTTCCATATAAATAACCACTCGAATAGGAGTATAGTATCAACCGCGCTTCAGACAGCAGTAAACAGTTCTCTTTTTGCATTTGATCGCATGACATAACTTGGTGATTCTCAAAAAGAATCCAATCCGCAGCGACAACGCTTCGACAGTTTTGACCGATAGCCGATCGCGTCTCTGTGCGCCGAGTCGAGAAGCGCGTGAACGCGCTCGTAGAAACAGCTTCACGGACGCGGATATAACGGTCTGGCAAGAAGACTACTACTACGAGTGTACCGTCCTCTCCTCTTCCGCTCTCTCTCTCTCTTTCTCGAGCGCGCGAAGATGTATCTGTCTCGGCGAACGTGAGATGTGTTATTGCTTTCCTATGCGCCATCGTCCTCACGCTGCCATATATACGCTGCGGATATGTCCGCGACTTTTACGAGGCGCTTCGATCGAACCTATCTCGATAACTTCATTGCTTGATGGCAATGAACTCCTTTTGTATCTGATACGGTCATTGTTGATGTTTCAAGAGTAGCTTGTACACCTGCAGTTGTTTTCTCTAATCTAAGAAGCCCGAAATTTTAACATCTATCTATCAAACCATCAACTAGGCTATAGTATATACAGGGCAAATATGGGAAGCGTGTAAAAGGATTATTTTTTTCGATGGGTGCTGTCATGCAACCCGTAAATGTAGTCGTTTTGCTGAAATCACATTATTTTTTTTTTTTTAAGTGGCATTTCAAACTCGATAGTTCATCGCCTCATCTACGCAAGCCTTCCACGTATCTCTATTTTGTGCCAACCCCATGAGGATGGGATGGTGGATCATTTATGGTTGTGCCTAAATATCGCTAACCTTTTCGAAAGTATAATTTCCGACTCTAAGATCACCCTCACCTTCGCAAATGCCCAGTTTGTCCATGATCATATATTTCGTTTTCGATTCGCTCACCTCTAGCCCCGTGTCCTCAGCCGCATTTATGATAATTTCCGCATTTCTCGCTACCGCTGCACCATTATTTCCCAGTATGTCCAAGTCATGCGCATATCCCAGAATTTGTGTTTTTC